>CM035431.1:53752374-53887374 GCA_020310875.1 Ceratopteris richardii | reverse complement strand
GAAAGGGACAAGAGAATTGACACCAAATTGGGTACAATCTCCCCTCACATACTCTGATGGATGAGTCTATCAGAGCATGTGTATTTATAAGTATTTTTCATTGCATCTTGAATAGAAGATACATGAGGGTGGTGCTTCGAAAAGCATGCGTTTATGAAAATATGTTTTACTTACAAAATCGTCACTTTTCAAGCGATCTACTATTTTTACAAGTCGCTTTCTAAAGTGATCTATTATTTCAACAAAAAATAACTAAAATACTATCTTTCAAATATTCTTCTAAATATATGAATAAGTCCACGTGCTTTCACACCCTCATGAGTCTTCACCTACTAAATCAAAACACAAATCACATTAAGACCCTCAAGGCATTAAAATCCATATAACATTTCATTATTCCATAAAGTATAACATGCCTCCCAGTTGACAAGCAATTGACTTTAGTTGATAAGAATAAAATAAACATGGATGGCCATTCACATGTCCCATCACTGAACAATCATAAGCATGTCCCATGTAAAAACACATGCATGGAATTGGAAAACTAGAATTTAATGTGACTGTGAATGATAAGCAAGGCTAACGTCTATTTTGGAACCTAAATGCAATCCAAAACTGATCACAAAAATGAATATCTTGATGTGATAAAAATGACATTTTTTTTAAACCATGATGAGAAAAAAACATCTAATTAATAACTTATCATGATGAGGAAAAATGCATTTCATAAATAACATTTAATAAATAACTTACCAAACTCCTCTGTATATGGGTAGGTTTTAATAAAGTAAGTCTATGATCTAAGGATCCGACTAGTTCAGACGCATCTGAAATCGAACACCATTTGGTCATCCGTATGTGTGGCCAAAGATCTCAAGTCTAGACTTACTGGTAGGTCATTTACTCTTGTAACCAAGTAATCTACTTAGCCTAGTGGTTAAGACTCAAGGGTGTGAAGGAGGAGGTCTTGGGTTCAACCCCCATGGGGTAGATGGGGAGAGTGTTTTGCCCAAAGAGCTTTAGAACCTTCTAGAAGCATCCACTTGAGTTAACTCTAGCTAACTAGGACACTTGGTGTACATGCAGTTACATGACTTACACATGGATGGTTAGTATCCACCTGCCCACGTAGGTAGTCCCCTAGAGGGAGCTATATATAGAGGCATATGGTTTGGAGGAGAGTCATTAATTCATGAGCATTTCCTGTGGCTACACTGTTGCATTTCTTGTGGCTATGCTGTTGCATTTCCTGTGGCTATGCTGTTGCATTTCCTGTGGCTACACTCTTGCCTACAGTATGTATAGCTCTAATTTTCGAGGACGAAAATACTTTCCAAAGGGGGAAGAATGTAATAAAGTAAGTTTATGATCTAAGGATTCGACTAATTCAGACGGATCTGAAATCGAACACCGTTTGGTCATCTGTATGTGTGGCCAAAGATCTCAAGTCTAGACTTACTGGTAGGTCATTTACTTATGTAACCAAGTAATCCACTTAGCCTAGTGGTTAAGACTCAAGGGTGTGAAGGAGAGGTCTTGGGTTCAACCCCCATGGGGTAGATGGGGAGAGCGTTTTGCCCAAAGAGCTCTAGAACCTTTTAGAAGCATCCACTTGAGTTAACTTTGGCTAACTGGGACACTTGAGGCACATGCAGTTACATGGCTGACACATGGATGGTTAGTATCCACCTACCCAAGTAAGTAGTCTCCTAGAGAGAGCTATATATAGAGGCATATGGTTGGGAGGAGAGTCATTCATTCATGAGCATTTCCTATGGCTACGCTGTTGAAAGGGTCCATAACCTATTACTAAACATGTGAAAATAATGTTAGTCATATTTGAATTAAAATATCAAAGGAAGGCTTTTGTGTTGGAAATATATAAAATAAATGAATGAATAAATAAATAAACCAATAAATAAATAAATAAATAAAATAAATGAGAGTTTTTGAATAAATATATAAGGTGAAGAGAGTGTTAAAAATTGTGTTGAATATTAATTAAAATGAATATATGGGGTATCAATAAGTGAAAATAGGCTATTGGATAAAGCTTATCTCTTGGAAGTATGAAGCTGTGGGTTCAAATCCCCTACATGCTAAATAAGGAACTAAGTACGCTAACTAGAGAAATAATAAGCAGTAGGGAAATAACTAATTGCACTTATTGCCACTCATAAGTTAGAATTGGTTTGCACATAGCCAATGAAACCAAAGGGAACCAAAGAGAACCATGAGTGCCAGAGAAGACAAAGATCCCAAAGTTATGCCATAGTTCTATGCCTTAGTCGATGCCTTAGTCGACGGCTTGGAGTAAGCCGAAGGAGTAATCGAATGATAAACAAACTTGATAAACTAATTTGATAACTGAGCCGAACTCGAATAGTGAATACTGCACAGTGAGCATAGTGAGCACAATAAGCACAGGGGGTACAATAAGTACAGTGAGCACAATAAGCACATGGGGTACAATGAGCATAATGCACAATATCGAATT
The DNA here is from genome assembly GCA_020310875.1 of Ceratopteris richardii. Taxonomy (NCBI): domain Eukaryota; kingdom Viridiplantae; phylum Streptophyta; class Polypodiopsida; order Polypodiales; family Pteridaceae; genus Ceratopteris; species Ceratopteris richardii. Next base: position 53,884,877 of record CM035431.1, on the reverse strand, counting down.
TGAAAAAAATCAAAAAAACAAACCGACGAACCAAAAACAAATGAACTTGATAAACAAAAACCTGGACCGGATGGTTGAGACGGATGCTGAATCGCAAACGGAACGAACGATGCAAATCACAACCGGACACCAAGAAACCACTTTGCAGACATGCCTTGGCTCTGATACCATTGTTAATCGGATCCCACAGACGCATGTACATAGAGGCTAGTACAGAAACGAAATCTCACAAAAGTACCCAAATAATAAAAAGAGATAAGAGAATTGATACCAGATTGGGTACAATCTCCCCCCACATATTTTGATGGATGAGTCTATCAGAGCATGTGTATTTATAGGTATTTTGCATTACATCCTGAATAGAAGATACATGATGGCAGTGCCTCGAAAAGCATGCATCTACAAAAATCTGCTTTATTTACAAATTCATCACTTTTCAAGCGATCTACTATTTTTACAAAAAACATCACTTTCTAAAGAGATCTATTATTTTTACAAAAAGTTACTAAAATACTATCTTCTAACTATTCTTCTAAATATCTAAATAAGTCCACATGCATTCACACCCTCATGAGTCTTCACCTGCTAAATTAAAACACAAATCACATTAAAACCCTCAAGACATTAAAATCTATATAACATTCCATTATTCCACAAAGTATAATAGATTATGCAAAATCTGTGAATGATTTAGCATGTGCAGTTCAAGACTCTTAGGCTATGTCAGATGCAAAGTTTTGGCATGCATGCTTTGGTCATCCAAATTATGCTAGTTTGCTATGCCTGCTGAGATTTGAAATGGTGTCCTCTCAGCCTAAACTTGAGGCACCTTGTAAACATGTTTGTGAAGGCTATATTTTGTTGAAAATGAAGCATTCCTCGTTCCCAAAAGATGGTTCAGTTTGAGCTACTAAAAAATCGTAGCTTGTTCATAGTGATGTTTATGGTCTTATGTAGACACCCTCTTTTGGGAACTACCTTTACTTCGTGGATTTTATTGATGATTTTTCTAGGCATGCATGGGTGTATCCACTAAAAGCAAAGTCTAAAGTGTTTATGTGCTTCAAACAACTTTTTGTTTTGGCAAAAAATTTGTCAGCATGTAAAAGTCTTCTAATTTTAATGCATTTTTGGCTGAACATAGGATAAAAGATCAGTGTACAATGCCGTATACACCTCAACTGAATGGAGTTGCTGAAAGGGAGAACACGTCACTCATGGAGATGGTGAGGTGTATGGTCAAAATTCAAGCTTTACCACATAACTTCCGCCTTGAGGCTTTTATGTGTGCAACATATGTACTTAACAAGTGTCCCACCAAGGCATTGCAGTCTATCACTCCATATGAGGCTTGGCATGGTCGCAAGCCATCTGTTGCTCATCTGCTTGTCTTTAGTTGTCAGGCATATGCATTAGTGCCTGAACAACAACATAGAAAATTGGATGATAAAGTAGTAAAATGTTTTTTTTTTTGGTACAGTTCTTAAAGCAAAGGCTATCATTTGTATCATCCATAGACTAAATAGATTTTGGTTAGCCGTAATGTTGTTTTTGTGGAAGATGCAATTCAGCCATTACTTTCATGTACTAAGGAGACATAGTTAGCTCCAAAGATGTGTATGACACTTTGATGCCTCTTTTTATAGGTGGACTATCAAGTGCTAGTCCAAATGAGGCAATTTCTTAGCCTTTACAAGTTTCAAATGATGATGCAGATCATTCCATTTCTAATGCAAATTTACATGATGTACTTGTTGACGAGAATACTGATATAGAGGAGGAAAAGACTATGCATAAATGGCTAGTGTAGACTTTGCAAGATAGCAAACTAGATGCACCTCTGTCATATCTTATTCATTAAGGCTCTCATAGTGCTTCTTTTGCATCATATTGATATGCTATGGATGCATCTAGTCTTTGTGATGAGAATGAGCCTATTTCTTTTGATGAAGCACAAAATTCAAAAAATTGGATGGCTTCCATGCAATCAGATTATGATGCTATTATTAAGAATGTTACTTGGTCTTTATGGGATTTGCCTCCAAGCAAAAAGGCCATTGGCATTAAATGCCTATACAAGCTGAAATGTAAGCCTGATGGAACAACCAACATGTATAGGGCTAGGCTTGTCACAAAATATATAGGTGGTTATGTGCATCTTTCGCTATTAGAGTGGTACCAAACTACTTGGATTGTTTTATCCCAAGGGGGATCACTACCACCAAATTTATATGCTTTCTCTAACTCTAACTGAGCTGGTTGTTCTGACACTTATGTGTCCACGAGTGGTTTTTGCTTCATGCTTGTTAGCTCATGCATATCTTGGATGAGCAATAAGTAGCCTATTGTGGACACTTCTAGTTGTGAGGTTGAGTATAGGGCAACTTTCACAATGATTGTTGAGTGTGTATGGCTCAGATGCATTTGGTTGATTTGGGTGTTGGTTAGTCTTCTGCCACCACCATCTTCACTGATAGTCAGAGTGCATTGGTAGTTGCGAGGAAACCTGTGTCCCATGCTCGCAAAAATCACATTGAGGTGCACTATCACTATGTCAAGGAGAACTTCTTTGTTGCAGAGATTAGTTTGACATATGTGCCCACATAAGAGAACGTTTCATACCTTTTCACAAAGGCTCTGCCTAGGGAGAAGTTTGAAGCTTTCCGCAAAGATTTGGACTTACTTCCTTTTGTGGATTGATCTCTTTCACATAGCTTGGCACTTCCTTACATGAGTGCCAACTCCTTGTTCACCGCATCATTGCCAGGGAGGATTTGTTGATATATTTTGGTATTCATGTGTGAAAACACACTTAGGACTACTGGGGCACTTTTTTCCCTCTTTGTATATATGGCTATAACACTAATAGGTTACTTATCTTTGTACATTCACTTGGTAATACATTCAATATTGTATGTTATGTTCCTATCTTCTTCTTCTTCCTTGTGTTGTTCACATGCTTCCGCATACCTCAAACTCCAATAGATAGATAGAACTTATCATTTTCTAAAACTTTTGGAAATGATTTAGATAAAGTATTTGACTCATTCCAATAAAAGTCAGGGATAGATAGAGAGATAGATAGATGACATGTTATATCAAAAACAATCTTCAAGATCTAGAAAGTTCTACGTATGATTTTTGAGTATAGTTGTCGATAGTACCTTTTTAAAAAGGTGATTAGATCTTCCATGCAAATCTTGAAGATGAGTTCGGCCAATCCTAGTAGAAACCTCTTTGGAAGCCTAGTTTCACTTATCTATAAGAGACTTAAGTTTTGTAAGGGCAAGCTCTGTTTTATACACTTGCAAATCCTACACTATCCAACATATTATATGAAGCTAGAGTGGTTTCCTTATACACTTGCAAATCCTACACTATCCAACATATTATATGAAGCTAGAGTGGTTTCCTTATTATGATTTGAGAACTCTACTAGAATTATGCACCTATTTTCCCCTATTATTTGTAAATAACGTATCTAGTGATACGTGCAAGTACTTGAGATAAAAAGAGGTAAGAAATTTATATAATCCCACCAATAGTCATAGTGTAGATATATTATTCTTACATAAAATCATAAACTAATATGGATTGGCAATGATGAGTGAGACAATTTGATAATAGGGATAGCTTAAAATCTAGATACGGAAGGCAACAAAGAGATGGATTGGATTCAATGATACATTGCATATGGGCAATGTTGCTTGGTCCATATTGCATGTATATTTGAAAGTAACCAAATTTATATATTCATTCTTTTGGTACTAATAATGCAATGTTGTCAATACGTACAACTTAGTTGAGTATAAATATATATAATATATAGAAAACCCTTGTTGGTATACTCCATATGACAACGATAAATACAAAACCTTATATTAATGACCATATTAGCGATTATATAGAAAAACTATTGATGGAAACGTCAAGGGTTCATCATATCTATAAATTTTCCCACACATACATGTCAATGATTCTTATCAATAAATCAATTGATGCTTCTTGTTCCAAATTCGTCCTTGTTTCCTTGCACCAAATTCGTCCTTGTACCAAATTAGTCCTTGTTTTCTAATATATGTTATTGATTGTAGATGTAAGGCTCTCAATGGGATGTGGCTATTACACATGTTCTATGTGGAACGATGCAACAAAATTTTTAGGCACACACTAATAGCAAGTAGAAAGCATGTGCAGATAGAATAAGGAGAATTTCACATCTCTATCATTGCATCACTACTTGCATCATCTTCATGCCCTCCTTTAGTATAGTCCGAGGAGTGCCATGCATGATTTTTAGTGTTCTAATTTCTTATTCCACATCACAACTATGAGAACATTGTAAAACCTCCTTTATATTTCCTTTTGTTTGGTTAACTACATCCATCTTAGACTATGCATTCACTAGTGTTATTCTTCTACATTACAATGAAGATTAATTACTAGGTGATACTATAGATGTACATGATTTATATTTCATAGCTCATCACATCTATGTTAGAATATCTCTAGCTCAACATTATCCATGGGCAAACATCAAAAATTTAATAAACAACACAATAGGAACCAACTAGGCTTAATCATAAGGTAACGAGGACAATATGGAGAGAAAATAATGAGATCATTGATCACTTTCAGGGTAGTAGCCACTACAAGAAGTTCTCTTGTAGTTTATATAACCCTGATACTCAATATATATTGAAAGAGACTCTTGTTAGTGGTAGAGCAAGTATTAGGGTACCATATTGCTGGAGAGAAGCCCTTAGAATAATAGATCCTTCTCCAAAGAATAGAGCCATGGATAAATACATTGCTAAACATTGGTTTATTTTATAGCTCCAAAGCATCGGTTAGAAGAAACAAGATAAGGCTCCGCATTGCAGAATATGTGTGAAAAATCCATAACTTCTTTTTGTGCGTTTTTTTTTTCTTTCCTTCAAAAGATTGAAGTATATTAAGAAGAAACAAAGTACAAGAGAGTTAAGATGAGATACAAAGCATGTTAATGAATCTCTCACCCATTTTGTGGGGATCCGTTCTTCTCTAACTTGTGATTTTTTTAAAGAGGAAGCTTGCTCGAGGCCTAATCTCCCTTAGCTTGAATTGATTGAAAGAACAACTATACAAGTGAATGGGCATAGTACCCATGGGAACCCTTGTATTCTGCAAAGCAAGGGTTAGACTACCCGACAACAACACTAGAAAAGATTGCCCGAAGGCATCTGTTTCAATACTGTCTGATGGCGTTACGTTGGCCTTAGGCCCGCATATGTCCTACCATAGGGAGGGGTTGAACCCTCTCCCTGCTGCAAGAGATGGAAGGACCGACTACCCACTCTAATGCGCGCAGACACTTGTCATTTTTTTTTTTTTTTTTTTTAAATGGAGGTTCGGCCGAGGCCTACTCCCCCGGACTTTAACTTTGAAATTACAACTGTACAAGGAAGGGCATAGTACCCATGGGACCCCCCTTATCCCACAAGAACAGGGGTTTACAACTGGGTTAAACGACGGTCACAACTACCGCGGGGATGATCAAACGGTGGCCAACAGCCACATACATCAGTTCATGAGATTTATATGTCCCTACATGTTGCTGCCAGGGGTTGAACCCTCGCCTCCGCCTCAAGAGGCGAGAGGCCCAACCACCAGGCCAGCGAACCGGGACAACACTTGTCATTTTTGATTACAAAGAGCATGTAGTGTTTAAATGGGGTGACACTCTTATTGTTATTGATTTTTTTACCTTACATAGTAAGAGAAGTCAGAAAGGGAGAGTCCTTCGAAGGTCCATCAAATTTCATCATACATCGTTCCTTTCAAATCTTTCACGCATCCGAATAAAGGGTGCTTGGAAGCCCTTTGGAATGCTATTAGAAGTGAAGCACATCTTCCTTTCCTTCTTTGGGCTAGTCTTCTCAAATTAAATTCTCTCATTTGATTATTTGTTCTTTTGGGGTATTTTTTTTTATATAAAGGAAGTTCGGCAATAGCCTACTCTCCCGGACTTGAATTAAATTAAGAAACAAAGGTACAATAGAAGGGGACTAGTGCCCACGGGACCCCCCAAATCCCACACAGCAGGGGAAGCTTGATTGAATCCTAGGTTGCATTACAGAGAAGGTTAATCACCCTCTCATCGCCCTCATGCGGGGCCCACTTGGGTTTGAGCTTGTTGTTGATCAAAAGGAGGACTTGATGGTGCCTGAAGGGGGGGGATTTCTTACTGTTAACAATCCTTTTGCCGAGGAGGAATGGTGATTTCTCAATTGACCACTCCCTGGGGGGATCTCCGAAGTTGAGAGCACACCTCTCCCGCCAAATTTTCCACAGAACTTCCCCTCTGATGGCGTTCCAGAGTGTCGCAGAGCAGCCGATCGCTTCTCCCAAAAGGACCTGTTTCCAACTAAGCTGTTTTTGAAGTCTGATTTTCATTCCAACCGTCTGCCAGATTCTGTAGGAGTTAGGGCAAGTAAGGAAGATGTGTGGGACATCTTCGGTAGCACGGTGGCAGCGTTTGCACCAAGGAGGGATCCCACAAAGTTTGCTAGCCTTATGGTTGGTCCAAATTCCTCGATGAAGAATTTGCCATAAGAGGACAGACTTCTTAATCTCTATAAGGGGGTGCCAGATACCCATGAATTTCATGTCCCACCGAAGCCGCGTCCAAGACAGGCACCACTTCTTGTTGAGGCTGATCTGGAGGTCAGCCGTATCTTTGATGTTCGGGATTTTGAGTAGGCTATTTCCATTGTGCCATTTGAGACCAAGCGAGTTCGGTGTGTCGTGTCCCATGAGAAGGCGAGTCTTGTGACGATCCCAAGCGAGGCATCTGCTTTGCAAAGTGTTCCATTCTTCGTAGGAGATGTTTATGCGAGGGTCAATATCCTCGAAGTTGATCCAGCTGTTGGTGTCATGTTTCCAGAGGTGTTTCCATTTTCTGAATCCTTTGTTCCATAACTTCTTGGCATTTTGAATGTTCCATGACTCCACACTCCGGATGCCATGTATCGGAAACCAGATAGAGTCGTTTTGTCTGATACCGGCCGCCCACTTCCAGTCCTCACTAATTCTTGTGAAGCATTTGACTTTATTCCAGCCCTTCCAGAGGGAGCACACGAGATTGGAGCCTTTCGGGAAGACGGGGATCGGGGAGAATAGCAGGGTCATGATGTCAAGATTCTTCCAGTTCGGGAACCCCATGAGGGCCAATTCATTCTTGTTTCTGAAGATCAACTTGGCCCACGAGGCCTCCCTATTGCACCAAGCCTTAATCATCCATTTGGCTGCCAGTTTGTTAGCCATACACCCAATGTCCATGATACCAAGCCCCCCGCTATCTCTAGGGCTAGTGCAGGTGGCCCATTTGATTTTAGGCACCCCCCTTCTGTTATGATCGCCCGTCCAAAGAAAGTTTCTACAAATACTATTCAGTTTGGACAGGCCTTGCTCATTCGGTCTCCAGCAAGAAAGGAAGTAGATGGTAGAAGAGAGGAGGAACGTGTTGATAACCATCGCACGTCCAGCGAGATTGATTTGCATACCTCTCCAGTAGTTAAGCTTGTTTTCGAGTTTGGCCAGCACCCAGTTCCATCGCTGCTCCATAGAGACGCCAAACCCCAAGGGGATTCCAAGAAGTCGAAAGATTTGGCCCTGTGGAATGATTTGACAGCCATGATCAATGAGAAGGCCAGGATGGTGTCCCACAATAGCCCTAAAGGCGGTCTTAGAGTGGTTGATTTTGGATCCAGAGGCATCACAAAAGGTAGCAAGGCACCTCCAGAAAGTCTCCAGGCTGTTATTATCATTGTGAACGAACGCGTTCATATCATCGGCAAAAAGTCTCATGATGATTTGACTGTGGTCATGAGGCAGCCGGAGGCCTTTGATATTGCCAGCCTCCACGTGATGTGCCACAAGTTTGCTCAGCCCCTCAGTGGCGATGGCAAAAAGCATGGGGGCCAGAGGGCACCCTTGTCTAATCGATCTTTTAAGATGGATCGCCTTCGAAAGTTTGCCGTTAACGTTAATTTGGGTCTTTGCGTTTCCGAGAAGGGTCGCGATCATCTTGGTGAATTTCTGACTACATCCGAGATCTTGAAGCGACTGCATAATATAGTCCCATTCTAACCTGTCGTAGGCTTTGTCAAAGTCGATCTTGAGGAAAACCACATCTTGATTAGACTCATTTGCAAATTGAATACCTTCCCAAATATCCATAATGGTTTCCAGGATAGACCTGCCTTTGATGAAGCCTTTTTGGTCCTCACTAAGCCAAGATCTCAGGTGGCACGAGAGTCTGTTGGCGATGACTTTGGCGATGATCTTGTATCCTGTTTGGAGCATCGTAATAGGCCGCCAGTTCTCGATTCTGTTCTTTTCCCCCTTCTTGTGTATCAACTTGATAATTCCATTATTTAGACAAGAAGGAAGAGCACCAAACTTTAGCGCTTCTTGCCAAACAAGCCGAAGAGGGGTGGCAACCACCAGCTTGAAGGATTTAAAGAACTCGTTAGTGAGTCCGTCGGGTCCCGGGCTTTTACCGAGAGGGAGGGCATCAATGACCTCAATGATTTCTGATTCAGAGATAGGGGCATGAAGCAGGGGGTGGAGGTTGGGTGGTATTCTCCGGGGGGAAACCCTAGAAATGGCAGCCATACAGTCCCTTCTATGGTGGGAGAGGGGGTTCGAGGTTCCCAGGAGTCTCGTGAAGTGCCCTTCGATGATGCCAAAATTATCTTCTTCCGAATTGCATACATTGCCATGTGGGTCTAGCAGTAGGGGGATCGATTCTCTGTTGTGTTTCCTTTTAAGGATACGGCACATCTCTTTGGTGGGTTTGTCGGCTTTGCCAGCCCACCACTCCTTGAAGAAGATTTGCAAGTTTTTCCTTTGTATTTCTTCCTCGTATCTCAACTCTGCTCTGATCTTTATTTTTTGATTTAATGCAACTTTTGCTAACAAAAAGAAGTGTGCTTTGGTCATATCCATGCTACTAGATGAAATTCGAAGTATGATCATCAATTTCCCAAGAAGATAAACCCAACATGACCAAAAAAACAGAGAAGAGTGGGTTTGACTGCTTATCTAAGAAAATCAAGTTAAGTTTTGGTTGTCAGTCCCCCACATTTTGGCTTGTTCTTTCTGTTGTAGCTTGTATACCCGGACATTGTAAGACGAAGACTATAAGATTCTACTGTCATGGTCAGCTTTCGCAAGTGAGGAGAGTGCCGACGAACAAGGAACAGTTCAGATAGTTGTTCTATGGAAGCAATGACGATCTCAGTGCTTAATGGCGAGACTGATGGCTATGATTGTGCCTTTGCCAACAGCATGACAGCGGCCGGTCTGACACCAACGCTTCCCATGGCTATCGCTGTTTCCGGGGGCCCTGATAGTACAGCTCTTTGCATCCTCGCGAGCAGATGGGTATCACAAAATGGTGGTTCTCCATGTTCTTTGTTGGGCTTTATTGTTGATCACGGTCTTCGTGATGAGAGTGCCCTAGAAGCCAGCATTGTCCAAAGTCGTATGTCTGCATTGGGTATCAGGTGTGAAGTTCTTAAGTGCTCTTGGCCGATCGATATGCCCAAGCAAGGCCATCTTCAAGAAGAAGCTCGAAATAACCGATATGAACTCATACACAAGGCATGCAAAAGAAGCGGTGCAAAGGCCCTTCTAACTGCACATCATCTAGATGATCAGATAGAACTCTTCATCATTAGATTTACTCGGAAAAGTGGTTTGGCTGGGCTTGCTTGCATGCCTTTTACATCAAATCTGTATAGATGTATGGTTGAGTGTAGTGGGAAAGCAGCCATTCACGCTTTGTTGTTGGTTAGGCCTCTTCTTGGTTTAAGTAAAAATGACCTTTATCAGGTATGTAGAAAGCATGATGTCTTGTGGGTGGAAGATCCAACAAATAAGAAGCCCATCTATTTTCGGAATGTGGTGAGAAGCATTCTGAGCAAGCCAGAATTTACTATGCTGAAAAAAGAAGTACCGTCATTGATTAGTCTATGCCGGAAAATGCGATCATTTTCAGATCAGAGCAGGGATCTCATGCTATCTCAGTGTGTGTCAGTGGATGCAGATTTTGGCTATGTTACGGTGAATCTTGAAAGGGTCAAACATGTGAAGATTATGGAGGAGGCAGTCAAAAGGATGCTTGTTGCAATATTGCAGTTTGTTGCACAAAAGGAGAAACCCCCTCGAGGTAGTGTGGTTCAAACTCTTGTTGATTTTGTAAACAGTGATAATCTGAAAGGAGCATTAACTCTTGCTGGTTGCAATATCTATGTGGATCAGAGAACAACCCGATCGCAGATCATTATCTGCACATCTTCTGACTCTAAATTACCAGAACGTATACAACCAGTGAATATTGTTTGGACATGGGATCCTGGCACTAGGAATGAATCAGATTCTTTTCAGCAGCAGGTCAGGCTAACACCTATGCCTACGTGTAGCATTTCCAGGACGGACATGTTAGACAATGAGATTTTTCAGACAAAATTCATGAAGGTGCAGAGTACATCTGATCTTTTGAACGTTGCAAAGGAAAGTAATATGCTGTCTGACATGTCTGATATTGCTCTACATAAACTTCTAGATGAATTCAGTTTGAGATCACCCAACCATGAAATGGATTCCTTTGAAGAAAATAAAAAACAATATCACAACAAAGCAAGGAAGTTGGCTGAAGTGGAGATTCCATCAGGACATGCCTGCTACTTCATGAACCGGTTTTGGATTTCTTGGGGGATGAAGCAGCCACACATTGCAGAATCAGGAGTGGGCCTCCTTCCTCAAGCACATTTTAGTGGGTGTAGGTTCTTGAGAGGAGGTTCAAGCATTCATTCCAAGAGAACTTTAGGAATTAGGTACATGGAGGAAAAGGATTGGCAATTTATTTTTCAACTAACGAGAAAGGATTCTGTAATTAGTTGTCTCAAAACAGATGGTTGTGAGGAATCTGAGTTCTACCAGGATCCGGGTAGAAACAAGCTAGGTGGCAGTAAGGAAAATAGCATGACAAAGGATCTTAAGAATACTTTGCATGCTCTTCCTTGCTGCTCAGGCTATCTCTTGAAGATAGCACAAAGTGCAGCAACGAAACTAAAGAACATTCCTGTTCCAGTGAGGCGTGCATTGCCTGTGTTTGTCACCAATGAAGGAGCTCTTATCAGCATCCCTAGTCTTGGTTTCAGTATGTGTGCCAATATATGGGTCCTATCGAGATTCTGTCCAAGGATTCCACTTGGGGGTGGACATGTATCTTGGTCATAGGTGAGGAAAACTTCTGCGTTGCCCTCTTACATGTAGTTTGGCTAAATATTTTCAATAGCTTGCTAAACTTATCTCAGATGTGCAGATTATATATAATGGTTTAAGTTTTCTTTTGGTAGCATACTGGACGAGAAGATTGGATGCTCTCCCCATCAAGAATTTTTAGAGAGGACATGCGCAACCCATTTTCTATACAAAATCCATTTTTCAAGTGCATCGTCATGAAATGCTTTCAACAACCAAATATAATGCAAGCATTGCAGCAATTCATGGAGTCCGATTCCTTACCTTCATCCCAACCATGTTCATCTCTATGCTACTTCTGGAGAATACTCTTGTTACATGAATAATTTCTGAAGGTTTTATGTGTTTCTTGTTATCCTTGATGTTCTAAGGGAACATGCACATACGTTTATTTTTCTTTTTCTTTGATAGGAATCATGAGACTTATTCATCGTAGCTAAAGTAGATGGCCTTCACATTTATATCAGTTTCTCTGCCACCTTCCATGTTTTTATACAATCTCGTTAGTTTCTTATCTAATATGTGAGCATATTGGGATTTGTGTCATAGATGAGGCCTTTGTATCTTAATATGTTGGTAGGGTGGTCACGACGATGTCCTTAATGGAGCAACCTAATTTCAAAAGTTCACTCACACCTTGTCGACTACGGTTAACATTTTATTTGTTGACAAATAATATGGACCTCTACAATGAACTTGAAAGCACTCACCTTATGAGAGATGTAAAATCTTCCATTTCATCTTATGGAATGTGATACCACATTGTGTGATTAAGTGAGGGATACAAAAAGGAAGAGAGTACCAATTTAGTGAGTTCAATACATTTGAAAACTAAAACAAATCAAAGAAGGTGCAACATAAGTGTTGAAATGAAAAAAAGAACTACTCCTACTCTACTCACATGCACACATCAAACAAGCTAAGGAGGAAGGAACAAAAGATAACAAAACATGATAAATAGATTAAAATGGAAAGAACTTACAAATGATGCTCTATGAGCATGGAGAATCCATGAGAGGAAGCACTCTTGGCAATGAGCTAGAGTGGAATGTCTTGTGAGGAGTGAAGGGAGGCCATGCTTATATGGAGTTTGGGAGAATTCCCTTGCATGTGGGATAAGTGAACTTGCATGAGAATGAAAGTGGCTTTTGACAAAAGGGTGGAGCATGGAACTCTCAACACCCCCCCTCCATGTGATGACCCTTTTGTTTTTAATATGGGGACTAGCGACATATGGGATCACTTAGTCCATTTGGTTTTTAGGATCCAAGGACATATGGGATCCTTGGACATAACTTGGACATATGGAATCCAAGTTTGGGAGTGTTTGTGAGGGTCTAGGGACATATGGGATCCCTTAGACATATGAGGGGTTTACATCATGGGGTAGGAGGTGTTAAAGAGATGCTTTAAAAGAGATATTCTTTACAAACTGTTGCTTTGGGTGACCCATCGGATTCTTCATCACTTCTTTCTTCACTAATGTTGGCATATTTCTTGGGTTTGTAGTAGCATTTCTCTTCAGGATGATTGGTTCTCTTGCAGAAGCGACATGGTTTGTACTTTTTATGAGGAGGATTCCTCTTGCTGAAAAGAGCTTTCTCTTGAGAGGAGTTGTGGGTTTGAATGTTCTTTTCTTCATCAAGAAGGGCAGCTTCAACATCGCTAAGGGTTGGTTGTGGAAGGAGCCTAAGTGTGGTGATGATGTGGCCATATGAATCCTGGGGAAGACTTCATAGTAGCAAAGCAATGAGTACATCTTCATCAAGATTTTTGTCAATGTCAACAAGTTGTGTACACATACTCTTGAAGATATTGAGGTGGGAGGCCAAAGAGGAGTTGGGCTCCATTTTGAGATCAAATAAGTTCATAAGGAGGGTGATTTTGGAAGACATGGCTTTAGATCCAAAAAGATGATCAAGTTGTACCCATGCATCATAGGCGGTGCCCTTCTCATCAATGTGATGCACATATTGATTGCTTAGCCCAAGTGCGATGGTGGATAATGCTTTCTCATCCTTGAGTTGCCAAGAAGCTTCACCTTCTCGTGTTGTTGGTTTCTTCTCCTTGCAGCAAGCAATACTCCATAGGCCTTTCTTCATGAGCTTATATTGCATTTTGACTTGCCATGTGTGGAAATGTTGACCATTGAAAGTGGCCTCATGCTTGTCATCCACAGTGAAGATTGAAGTTCCTAGACAGGAGGTTTTTCAATTGCTTGGTGATGGAGACCTGAAAAAAATAGAAGAAATGAATGCTCAATGTGTGATGAAGGAAGGTCTTACCACTTAATGTGGCAGTGTCTAATCCTTTTAGATAGACAAGGTAGAATGCAAATTTGTATCCTTAAATACAAGGTTGGATACATATGAAAAGTACATCTTAGATTTTCCATAATGTTGTGCACACCTAATTGCTTGTGAGTTGCTCAAATTCACCATATGGTAATGAGTTCATGGAAACATGATTTTCAAAGGTTCTTCATGTAATGATATGGAAGGGGGACTTGGCACTTAAAATATAGAAAAATGATGCATTTATAAATTAACGGATCTCTGAGAAATTCAAATGCAGCATACTGACATTAGAGATGATGTCAATATTCTCTGGCACGTTATCTCGCTCTGTCAGATGGATACCTACTCCCCTCTATCAAACAAATTGGCACACTCCCCCTCTATCAAACAAATTGGTGCTTCTCTGTCAAACGAATTGGCACACGGTGTCATTTACTGTATGAGGTATGGCCATGCCATCCGGATGACCATAGGTCCAGAAAGGGAAAGCAAATGTATCAGCTGGTAAATCGATCTCGGCGCACCTTCTGCACTTTTGACATCCTTCATCACCGAATAATGCAAGCTAAGCATCTGGATATGAGCGCCAAATCTTGAGCTCTTTATAGCATCAAAGAACATAACTTACGGCAGAAGATGTGCTGCGCATCTAGCCAAACTGGTAGAAAAATAGGTGAATTTTAGCCTGGCAGGCCAAGCAGGATAAGATACAGGCCCCCTGGTTGTTGCTTCGTTCTCCAAGATATGTGCTCATTTGAGAGGTTTGGTAGTGATTTGGTGCTCCATTTGATAGTGGAAACAGAGAATGTGCTGTCACATCTGATGCCAGTGCGTCTATCTCTCTCAAGCGAAGAGATTTGATGCAGTAACTCAGAGATGGAGCGATGATGGAGTCCATTGCTGTCTCTCCCCTTCCGACTCTGCACGCCCAGATTCGCATAGGGATTCCTGTTCCATACCAACAAAAGTCTCCTCAGAGAGTGGAGGCGTAGCCTCTAACTTAGACAGCGAAGAGTACGACATATTTTGGATGAACGCATTGAACCACTTGGCTTGGACATCCGTGGTCTTCCATTGCACTCCGTCTTTCTCATTGTGCCTGTGGCTACGCTTGTCGGCCTTCTTTGGTTTCTTGCACGCCTTGATTACAGCATTGATCTTCCCTTTCTTGCCAGCAAAAGATGTTGTTTCTTCTAGAGGTTGGTTTTCTGCATTCAGGTCACAACCTTTTGTTGCCTCTGAATGCGTAGATTCTTCTGCATGCGTAGGATACGACATCACTTGCTCTTTATGAAATGCTCTATGATGCAACTTCTCAGAGAAAATGAATGAAGATGGAGCATTGCATGCTCTACTAATCCATTTTGAAGTCAAATCTGCTACACTATTAAGTGAAGCCAAAAGGTATATGGTTGTACAAAAGCTCAAAACTTTGATACAAATCCATAAAGCACTTAGATTGACTTATTAAAGAAGAGAAATGATGAAATAGTGCTTAGAAGCACTCTTATTAAGGAATATGGGAGGGAGGGAGGGATTAAGAAAGAAAAGCATACTAATGATGAAGATAACAAAAACATAACTCAAAAGGAAAGTTAACCTATGCTCTGATACCATGTTGAAATGAAAAAAAAGGACTACTCCTACTCTACTCACATGCACACATCAAACAAGCTAAGGAGGAAGGAACAAAAGATAACAAAACATGATAAATAGATTAAAATGGAAAGAACTTACAAATGATGCTCTATGAGCATGGAGACTCCATGAGAGGAAGCACTCTTGGCAATGAGCTAGAGTGGAATGTCTTGTGAGGAGTGAAGGGAGGGCATGCTTATATGGAGTTTGGGAGAATTCCCTTGCATGTGGGATAAGTGAACTTGCATGAGAATGAAAGTGGCTTTTGACAAAAGGGTGGAGCATGGAACTCTCAACAATAAGGACTTCCCGGTTTTAAAGGTCAACAAGTCCACATCCTTTGGATAAGTGTCTATAAGAGAACCCACCCACCATTTTTCTCTACTTTGAAGTGTTTAGCATGTTTGATAGAAATTAATGGACTTCTCTTCTCCCAGAAGCTTGTGTGGTTTGCCATCCATCGGTGGGGCAAGGGTTCAATCCTTAGAGGTTGTAGTGGGTCGATGGTTCTCATCCTTGTGATGAGACAAAAATGGTGCCCTTCGGGGACATCTGTCATTGGTCTTCTTGCATCCTCAGTGGACATTGTCTATAGTAGCAAGGAACATGCACATTGTGGGAGTGCTTCATCAATTTGAACCAAGTTTCCGCATCTTGCCTTGGTCCATCCTTCCTTAGTTATTCCAAGTTCCTATGCTTAGTGGGTTTTCGAGCTCTGATCATTCCTAGTAGGTTCTAGGTGTTCTACCCTTGTCTGTGTGAGATTTTGAGGCTCCCTTGAGTACTATGCCCTTCATTGTATAGTTCCACTTACAATTAATTCAAGCCTCAAGAGATGTAGATTGTAGACAAAGAAACTATTATGCACTTTAGTAAGGTGAACACTCTAGGATTTCAAAAAGAAGGGGGGGGGGGGGGTGGGAAGGAGCTCTAATGCAAAGAAATGATGTGTAGGCATCACTATTACATTCAAACTTTGGAATTGAATTAATCTGTCTTTTGGACAAATTTGCCTTTCTGAATTGATCATTATCTTCTTAGTCTTCTTGCATAGACTTATTGCCATGACAATGAAAGTTCAAAACCATTATGTTAAACAATCCAAAATCTAATTTATCTTAGCTTGTGCATGTCAGTGTGCTTATCTAGGGTTACTTATGTGGGAGAATTTTTGATGCACAAATCTTGTTTGGAAATCCTTTTTGCTTTTTCCAAAAACCTTTGGAAAAAAGACTCCAAAGGTTGAAGAGTATGGTGAAAGTACCACAAACATTAAAAGTAACAATTAGCTCAAATTTTTTTATAAGAACAACAATCTAAGAACGAAATGCTTATTATGTACGATGGAGTTCAAGAGGTGGGAACGCACACTAACAACACAATGAATGCACTGAAAAGCAACAAATCGTGATATTATCAAGCGTGGAATATATACAAACGAGGGAAAAAACCTCCTAAAGAGGAAGAGTGGTTACTTGATAGACCTAAAGTGTTTACATACATCACCACCAAAATGTACTGACAAGCTTCCCTTTGGAGTGATAAGATGAAAAAAGAGTTGATACTCATGCAGAAGGAAGTACCAACCTATGTGGACCATGAAAGATGCACGAAAGTGAGTAAGCCCAAAGCTCTGCGAAAAGCTTCAAACTTTATGGGAAATAATTTGTGAAGAAGCCTGCAAGGTTACCTTTTGTAGGCACAGAAGAAATGTTGATATCTTGAGTAGAGATTCTCTTTTCGACATAATGATAGTGCACCTCAATGTGCTTTGCATGCTTCCAATCCTTACAATTTAGAAATAGAAGTGGTCGTAATTAGCTGCATCTTGCTCAATCATGATATGCATGAGCTACAAAGCATGAAACAAAATTTACACTCTAGACAAATGAGTGTCATAGCAACCAACCCGATTGGAGTTTGAAAAATCATGTAAACTTGGCGGTGCTAATCCTCCCTTGGGATACATCAAACCGAATTGATTAGTAACTTTATTCACTTTATCACCTTCCAATCCTTGACATTGGGGTCGGAAGTCCCCCACAACTATACATGAAATTGTTCATCTAAAAGATAGCAAAGAAAATATCAGACCATGTAATGCACGCGTTAATCACACATCCCAAATCTGGGTGATAGAAGACAACATCAAATGCATCTCTAAAATGGTGAAGGCTCAATCATAAAACTCTATCTATGAGAGTGACAATGGATTTATAGTCTTGAAGGTTGAATTGTTGCAACGAGGTGTCAGTAAACTTTGTTGGACATAAAGAAACTCCATCATCAACTTGCCTAAAACGATTTTCTAAATACTGATGCAAAAGCTCCAATCTAGAATTTCAAAAGAGAAATCCAAATCAGTTTTGGATCCATCAATATGTGTCTCACTAAGAATATTGAAGACCATGGCATCCACATAGATAAGAACAATTAGATATACGTACAAGGAATAAAAATTTTGATATATACTTCTTTATTCACTTTCATTGGTGTACTTAGTACCTTATGATATACTTCCATTTTCATCAATGTAATTCACCATGAGTCTTGATAACTTTTTCCTTTTTCTTATGTCATATTACACAAAAAATCACGTGGGCACTCTAGGTCGTTTATGCTTGTGTCGACCAAGTGGACCGCTTTGCTTAATTTGACCAAATGGATCACTTTATTGGATTGAATCAGCTTGGATGAGGAGCCGTGGGCCATGGTGCACTTTGAATGATTGAGTGAGCTATCTCACAAGATAAGATGAGTCAAGAAAAACTATATTCGATCAATATAGGGAAACTCTAGATATTCCCCTTCCAAACCACAAGCTCAGAACTACCTTGAATTGGACCCTTCACAAATGTCTAGGTCAAGTGTGCCTATACAAAGAGAAGGACATGGAGTACATGGAGATATGCATAAGAGAGAAGATATAGGTGTACAAGGGAAGAAGATAAGAAGTGAAGACAACAGAGGTTGAGTAGGACCAACAAGAAGGCAGGTTGGTACCAACTTTTATAGACATAGGAGGGAGGGCTTATTTGAAGCTGGTCCTTGGTGGATTCTACCTTAGTTTTTGTTGAGCATTGCCAAAGATAACTCTAGATTAGAAGTTTGTATTTAGTTATCTCTTCTATAGTTCTGTTCAAGAGTGGCTATAAACACCGAGTAATTGTAAATATGATCTCTACAATTTAAAGCTTTTGTTGTCTTTACTTGTGCTCTTTTTATCTTGTGTCCTATTGTTTTTTGTTGTCATTAACCATGAGCAATTCATGATTTCCAAAGCTGGTGCACACTCCATTCACTCACTTATCCATAATTTATTCATTCTACATGGTTCATACAACTTCATTAATCCACAAGTGGAATTTGGCACGCTTAGTGGTATAGGAACTATTTACCTTGCATTGGGGACCACATTTCCCTTGTACTTGACCATCTTCGTTCATCATGATTTAGAACCTATTATTCAACTTCCCTGAACCTTGGTATAGATTCTCTCATCCATATCTCTCAAAATATGTCTAAATCTTGTTATTGAACCTTTCTTCATAATCTCTCATCCGACCTATCTAAATTCTTTCATTTATCCTTGTTCTAGGCTTTTCCAACCTTGTTCTAGACTTGTCTAACTTTGGTTGAAATTCTATCATCCAACTTTGTTCTAGACTCTCTAAAAATTGGTCTACAGTGTTTGGGGTGAAGGCCCCAAGGATCCTTTTCTTTGTACATTTTGACTAAGGTATAGTTCTCTCTAGAAGATTTCTAGATATATTTTTTCTTGATATTTTGATGCACTTATGAGACAATTGGCTGTTGGAGTTTGAGGTCTTTGGTAGCACATAAACAACACAAGGAAGAAGAAGAAGAAGAATCTTGGAGCACAAAAAAATACATAATATATTCCCAAGTAAATGTACAAAAATAAGTGACCCATTAGGGTTATATGCATATATACAAGCTGAGGGAAAATACCTGCTAAAGAGGGGAAAAAATGCCTTGGCAATTCTAAGTTTGTTCACACACATCACTAATCAAATATATCAACAAGTTTCCCTTAGGAGTGTGCAGTGAACAAGGAGCTCACACTCGTATAAGGAAGTGTCAAGCTATGTGGAAAGAAATAAATCCACAAAAGGAAGTAAGCCTAAAGCTTTTTGAAAAGCTTAAAACTTCTCCCTAGGCAGACTCTTTGTGAAAAGGTCTACAACGCTATCCTATGTGGGCACATAAGCCAAAGTAATCTCTCCAACCTCTCCCTTACATAATGATAGTGCGAGCATGGAACACAGGGTTCCTTGCAATTTCCAATGCACTCTGGTTGTCAGTGAAGATGGTGATGGCAGAAGATCTACCAACATCCAAATCAACCAAAAGGTGTACGAGCCACACATACTCAACAATCCCTGTGAAAGCTAACCTATACTCAGCCTCACATTTAGAAGTGGCCACAGTAGGCTGTTTCTTTCTCAACCAAGCATGCATGAGCTACCAAGCATGAAGCAAAAACCATTGGTGGACAGAGGAGTGTCATAGAAACCAACCTAATATGAGTAGGAAAAAAACATTTGAATATGAGGGTAATGATGCCCCTTGGGATAAAACAATCCAAGTAGCCAAGTATCACTCAAGTACTAAAAGATGCACTTAATTGCCTACCAATGCTTGAAACCTAGGCAATGCATAAAACTACTCATTTGAGATAGCAAACTGAATAACAGACTGAGTTACACATAATAAAATCAAGCATCGAACAACCTCTTGATAGAGAATAATATCAAATGCATCTCCAGCATCATGAAAACTCAATCTAAACCTATTTCCATGGGAGTGGAAATAGGTTTGAAATCTTCAAGGCCAAAACACTACAATAATGTGTGAATGTATTTTGTTTGACACAAAGCTATTACCCCATCAACTTGCATAAACTGATTTCCCAATAATGATAATGCCCCAAATATGACATCTCAAAAGAGGCCTGCAAATCAGCCTTAAATTAAGCAATATGCTTCTCATTAGGACCAATGAGAAGTATACCATCAACATATGTAACAATGATTAGAAGTATCCCATCTGCATGCTTAACATATAAGGTGCTCTCAGTTGGATTGCTCTCAAAACCATGTGCTAGCAAGTAGGCATGTATCTTCTCATACCAAGCATGTGCTGCTTGCTTCAAACCATATAATGTCTTTCTCGATCTGCATACTTTGTTTTCATGGCCTTTTTGCACAAAACAATGGGGCTGAAATACATGTTCTTCATGTAAATCACCATTCAAAAATGCAATTTTAATGTCTAATTGATGCACATTCCACCCATGATGAGCTATAAATGCAGAAATGCTATGAATGGTGGTCATTGGAGAGCAAAGGTCTCATCAAAACCAATGCCTCTCTCCTGAGCATAACCTTCTTGCAACAAGCCTAACCTTATACCTATTAAATGTTTTATCACTCTTACATTTTAGGTTGTATACCCATTTAGTGCCAATGACCTTTTTTCTTGGGGGTAAATTATAGAAAGACCAAGTACCTTTCTTCATAATAGTACCGTATGTTGATATATTTAGGTAGTGATGTGTGTGAACACTCTAGGACCGCCGGGGCACTTTTTTCCCTCTTTAGGAGGTTTTTTTCCCCCGGCTTGTATATACGCCTATTGCCCTGATGGGCTACTTATCTTTGTACATTCTCTAGTAATACATTCAGTCTTGTGTGTTGTGCTCCAAGCTTCTTCTTCTTCCTTGTGCTGTTCGCGTGCTTCCGCAGACGTCTAACTCCAACAATTGGTATCAGAGCAGGTTGTCGCTTCTTCTAGGGTGCCGTCGACACTTCTCCGTTTGCAGTCTCAGATTCACACAAAATTTGGTGAGCATACTCAGGGTGTTTCCGAGATCAAAACGACTTCGTTCTGTGGTGCCGAAATTGCGATCTTAGCTCGTTTCGGCCTCCGAACGCACTATCGCAGCGCTTGTGCAGGCTATTTCGTCCTTTTGTGCCAAAGGTATATACCAGTTTCTGTTCGCCAATTTAAGCGTCTCGAAGTCTGCTACAGGTCTAGCAGAACTCATCTGGGCAGTTCCGTTCAACTTTTTGAGATACAATCAATTTTCTGCATCAAGGTATTTTAATCACCGGCCATGGCTGAAAGCAGTGATGTATTCCGTATGTTGGCTGTTGAGGATAAGTTGGATGGTACCAACTACCCATTATGGGCTTATATGATGCGACATGTATTTGTTGCAAAAGGACTGTGGAACATTGTGCAGGGTGTTGAAAGACGTCCTGTTACACCTGCGACTACAGGTACTACAAATACAGGTGCTGGAGGTGCTGGAGCTGATGAAGATGGTGTCGAAGATGATATTGTGCAGATTCCTATTCGTGCTGCTGTTTCTGTTGCACCTACTACAGAGCAGATTCGTTGGGATGGCAGAGATGCCCAGGCACATGCATTGATAGCTTTGTCTATCAAACGTGCCATTATTCCTCACATACGCTCTTGCAGAACAGCTAGGGATGCTTGGGATACACTTACCACATTGTACCAAGCTAGGAATGAGGCTCGTGTTGCTTATCTCCGAAAACAGTTGGAGAATGAGCAATGAATGAAGGTGATTCTATGGATAGTTTTCTTACAAAGATCAAAGAACTGAAGGAACAATTGATTTCTGCTGATGAGGTTATACCAGATAGCTCACTTGTGCAGACCGTTCTGAATGGTCTTCCTGATTCATATCAGAGTTTTGCCTCTACTCTTCGGTTGATGATGAAAGGCAATCCGAATGCCTTGTCATTTGAGGAATTAGTCTCTGTTCTGTTGCAGGAAGATCAGTCCAGGCAGAAAAGGTCCATTATGCGTGTTGCAGATCAAGCTTTCCTGGCTAATCAGAAGGGCAAAGGAAAATGGAGCTCTTCTACTAGTAAGCAGAAATCTGCAAATGCTGCACAATCGAAGAACCAGGATAAAGATGAGAAGAAATCAGAAAAGCAGAAATTGTTCTGCAAGTACTGTAAAGGAAATGATCATATTATAAAGAACTGTCCAAAACTGGCTGCTAAAGAGGCAAAGAAGAAAGAGGCTGGAATGGTTGTTGCAGAGGCCTCTACATTAAAAACAGAGTCTGCAAATCTTGTGCAGGAAGAAGAATGGGCGTTTACTACTGTCTGCAGTTTTGACCCATCTTCTCATGATCAGTGCATGTCTGCAGTAGACTCAGATGTTTGGTACTTTGACAGTGGGGCGACCAAACATATTACCTCGCAGCGCAGTTTCTTCTCTTCACTCGAGCCTGCCCCTATAGGGAATACTGTAACATGCACCAATAACTCCTCTTATCCTGTTATGGGAGTTGGTAAGATCATTCTGACTACTGCTAATGGTAGTTCTTTCACTTTGTCAGATGCTTTATTTGTGCCAGGGATCAAAAAGAATCTGTTATCAGTTTCTGCATTAGCCAAGATTGGCTTGGTTATGAAATTCGTTGATGATAGGTGTACAGTCCATGATCTCTCAAATGGCGATGTGATTATTGCTTTTGGCATTTTATGTCGTGGGCTGTATAAGCTCATAGACTATGAAAGATCTGTGAATGATTCGGCATGTGCAGTTCATGATTCTCAGGCTATGTCAGATGCAAAGCTTTGACATGCACGCTTTGGTCATCTGAATTTTGCTAGTTTGTTACACCTGTAGAAATCTGAAATGGTGTCCTCTTTGCCCAAACTTGAGGCACCTGGAAAACATGTTTGTGAAGGCTGTATTTTGGGCAAAATGCAGCGTTCTTCCTTTCCAAAAGATGGTTCAGTTCGGGCTACGCAGAAATTGCAGCTTGTACATAGTGATGTCTGTGGTCCTATGCAGACACCCTCTTTTGGAAACTACCTTTACTTCGTGACTTTCATTGATGATTTTTCCAGGCATGCATGGGTATATCCACTCAAAGCAAAGTCCGAAGTGTTCATGTGCTTCAAATAGTTTTTGGTTTTGGCTGAAAATCTATCATCATGTAAAATGGGCACCCTTCGTTCTGATCGAGGGGGGGAATATATGTCTTCAGACTTTAATGCATTTCTGGCTGAACGTGGGATAAAACACCAGTGTACAGTGCCGTATACACCTCAACAGAATGGAGTTGCTGAACGGAAGAACATGTCTCTCATGGAGATGGCGAGGTGTATGGTCAAGAGTCAGGCTTTACCTCATAGTTTCTGGCTTGAGGCTGTCATGTGTGCAGCATATGTACTGAACAGGTGTCCCACTAAAGCGTTGCAGTCTATCACTCCATATGAGGCTTGGCATGATGGCAAGGCATCTGTTGCTCATCTGCGTGTTTTTGGTTATTTGGCATATGCATTAGTGCCTGAACAACATTGCAAAAAATTGGATGATAAGGTAGTAAAATGTATTTTTGTTGGGTACAGTTCTGAAAGTAAAGGCTATCGTCTGTATCATCCACAGACTAAACACATTCTGGTTAGCCGTGATGTTGTCTTTGTGGAAGATGCTATTCAGCCATTGCTTTCATGTACTAAGGAGACATCTGTTAGCTCCAAAGACATGTATGATACTTTGATGCCTCTTTTTACAGGTGGACAATCTAGTGCTAGTCCTAATGAGGCAACTTCTCAGCCTTTGCAGGTTTCATATGATGATGCAGATCATTCCATTTCTGATGCAGATTTACATGATGCACTTGCTGATGAGAGAGCTGATATTGAGCAGGCAAAAACTATGCCAAAATGGTTGGTGCAGACTTTGCGTGACAGCAAATTAGATGCACCTTTGTCATGTCGTACTCGTTCAGGCTCTCATAGTGCCTCCTTTGCATCAGATTGCTATGCTATGGCTGCATCTAGTCTCTGTGACGAGAATGAGCCTGTTTCTTTTGATGAAGCACAGAATTCAGAAAATTGGATGGCTGCTATGCAATCTGAATATGATGCTATAATGAAGAAAGGTACATGGTCTTTATGTGACTTGCCTCCTGGCAAGAAGGCCATTGGCACTAAGTGGGTATACAAGCTAAAGCGTAAACCTGATGGTACAGTTGACAGGTATAAGGCTAGGCTTGTTGCAAAGGGTTATGCACAAGAAAAAGGCATTGATTTTGATGAGACCTTTGCACCTACATGTCGTATGACTACTGTTCGGAGCATTTGTGCACTTGCAGCCCATCATGGTTGGAATGTACATCAGTTGGACATTAAAACAACATTTCTGAATGGTGACTTGCATGAAGAAGTGTATGTTTTTCAGCCCCGTGGCTTTGTGCAGAAAGGGCATGAAAACCAGGTGTGCAAGTTAAAGAAGGTGTTATATGGTTTAAAGCAAGCACCACGTGCTTGGTATGAGAAGATACATGCCTATCTGATTGCACATGGTTTTGAGAACAGTCCAACTGAAAGCACCTTATATGTTAAGCGTGCTAATGATGTGTTTCTGATCATTGTTGTCTATGTTGACGACATGCTGCTCACTGGTCCTATTGAGAAGCATATTGCTAATTTCAAGGCTGATTTGCATGCCTCATTTGAGATGTCTGATTTGGGGCATTTGCATCACTATTTGGGCATTCAGTTTATGCAAGTTGATGGTGGAATGGCTTTGTGTCAAACGAAATATATTGACACATTATTGCAGCATTTTGGCCTTGAAGACTGTAAGCCTATTGCCACTCCTATGGAGACAGGTTTACGATTGAGTCTTCATGATGCTGGAGATGCATTTGATGCTGTTCTCTATCAGCAGACTGTTGGATGCTTGATTTACTTATGCATTACTCGGCCAGATATTCAGTTTCCTGTCTCACAGATGAGCAGGTTTATGCATTGCCCAGAAGTCACGCATTGGAAGGCGGTTAAGCGCATCTTTCGCTACTTGAGTGGTACTCGGCTACTTGGGTTGTTTTATCCCAAGGGGGGATCACTACCGCCAGATTTGCATGCTTTTTTTGACTCAGATTAGGCTGGTTGCTATGACACTCGTGTGTCCACCAGTGGCTTTTGCTTCATGCTTGGTAGCTCATGTATATCTTGATTGAGCAAGAAGCAGCCTACTGTGGCCACTTCCAGTTGTGAGGCTGAGTATAGGGAAGCTTTCACAGCGACTGTTGAGTGTGTGTGGCTCAGACGCCTTATGGCTGATTTGGGTGTTGGCCAGTCTTCTGCCACCACCATCTTCACTGACAGTCAGAGCGCATTGGCAGTTGCGAGGAACCCTGTGTTCCATGCTCGCACTAAGCACATTGAGGTGCATTATCACTATGTCAGGGAGAGGTTCTCTGTTGGGGAGATCAGCTTGGCATATGTGCCCACGCAGGAGAACATTGCAGACCTTTTCACGAAGGCTCTGCCTAGGGAGAAGTTTGAAGCTTTCCGCAAAGCTTTGTGCTTACTTCCTTTTGTGGAGTGATTTCCACATAGCTTGACACTTCCTTATACATGAGTGCAAGCTCGTTGTTCACCACATCACTCCCAGGGGGGATTTGTTGATATATTTAGGTAGTGATGTGTGTGAACACTCTAGGACCGCCGGGGCACTTTTTTCCCTCTTTAGGAGGTTTTTTTCCCCCGGCTTGTATATACGCCTATTGCCCTAATGGGCTACTTATCTTTGTACATTCTCTAGTAATACATTTAGTCTTGTGTGTTGTGCTCCAAGCTTCTTCTTCTTCCTTGTGCTGTTCGCGTGCTTCCGCAGACGTCTAACTCCAACACCATATTTTGATTGCATAGAAGCCATCTAATTTTTTGAATTTCGTGCTTCATCAAAAGAAATAGGCTCATTCTCATCACATAGAGTAGTGATAACCATTCCATAGCAATGCAAAGTAATTATGTCAACCCTCTCATCAACATGTGCATCATGTAAATCACTTCAAAAATGGAGATCTGCATCATTATTTGAAACCTATAAAGGGTGAGAAATTGCCCCATTTGGAGTAGGACTTGACTATCCACCTATAAAAAGAGGCAACAAAGTGTCATACAAATATTTATAGATAACCATTGTCTCATTGCTACACAAAAGTAAGGGCTGAATTGCATCTTCCACAAAAAAAAATACAACTAACCATAATGGGTTTAATTTGTGGATGTTATAGTTGCTAGCCTTTGCTCTCAAAACTCAATGCACAAGAGCATTTTTCATATGCCTGTGAAGAGCTTAAGCTAGCGAAAGAGCATCAACTGGTGATAGATATCGATAAGAAGCTATGTGACTTCAGGACCCGCCTTCCTCTACCTGTGAATTGGGGAAAGGGGGGAATGAAGAAGCTTTATGAGGATATATCTGGCAATAATGCAAGTACATCAGCTGCATGATTAGAACCTGTTGAGGAGGAAGATGAAAAAGTGCTTAGACCTCGACCCCAAAGAAATTATTCCATAGAGGCTTTAGTAAAGGCTAGGGATGTGATCATGCAGAAGACTGCCTGGAAGTCTCCTGTTGAAGAATCCTCGGTCTATTCCCATATAGCCAATGTGGAGGAAAAGAGGAAGAGGGATGAGAGTCAGGAAGAAACTGAGCGAGAAAGAAGAGTGACCAGAAAGCAAAGTCAAAAGGCCGAAGAAAAGGATAAAGAGCCAGAAAAGAAAGTACAGTTTAAAGAGCCTGTTGCTACTCAAGCAGAGGCGAAGAAGAAGGAGATAAGAGAGGGAAAGAGGCCAGCTGGGCCAACTAAAATTCAAGAACCGATTGTCTCTTGGCGACGCCCACGGTCCCACATGTACGCACGCACGTCTCATCCCTTCTGAGGGGCAAGGGGCCCTACGAGGATCGCGCACACTCCAGAGAGTATAGGCGAGGCGCCCAGCGTGCAGACGCCGCTCGCAAGATAGTGGGAACGGTGCACCAGAGAGGGGCCTGATCCAACCCCAGAGCCGGCTTCCTTCCCCGACCTCCTTCTGCCCGACAGCGCGCGAAGCGGCTTTTATCAAAAGCTAAAAGCTATGGACAAAACTCGACGGACGTATTTGTTTTTTTTCGTGAGTGATTTTTCAGGAGCTTCCGCGATGGCGTTTCTGTAGCGATCGTACTCGAAGTGCTTTATTAAAAGTGCTTTTAAGGGAGCAAGAATACTATATAAAACAAGTGCTTGGCTCACTTGTATTCATCCTTCACCAATTTCAACACAAGCTTTCTATAGCTTGGACCTCAATAGAGGTAGTGTTTCTTCTAGCACATGGGGCAGCCATGGTGCTAACTTGAAGCATGTTGAGGAGCAGCTATGGAGTTCTTCTTAATGATTCTTCTTGGTGAAGATGAAGGGTGTGCTAACACTCTAGCTCATGGAGAGGAGGTTGTCTCTTGTTCATGGCAAGAAGACTTGGTCATTAGTAGCTTGATGGTGAGGATCGACCATCTACATGGTGTATTTGAAGATTAATTTCTACAGGAAGATATTAGGTTGAAGATTGTCTTCTACAAGAAGATGCCAGGCTACTTCAAAGACATTGGATGGTGCCATCTACGTGGTGTATTTGAAGATTGTCTTCTACAAAGAAGATGTCAGGTTGAAGATTATCTTCTACAAGAAGATGTCGGGCTACTTCAAAGACATTGGATGGTGGTTAACATAAGATTTACATCTTATGTTAAGTATTCAGGTACATATTCTCTTTATGCACACAGGTACTACTTAAATTTTATGGAGGCCGTGGCATTCATATCAGGAGGAGTCCTATTCGGCATAGGTACAAGAGAAACAATACATATATGCTTTATGCATATTTGGATGAGGTGTTTGAGAAGGTGTGTTCAATTGAGTTTGAGGATTTCTAGCAGCAAACTTGTTAGCATTCTATGCTACTTTATAAGTATGTGATCTGTTAGTCGGCCGCCGGATTGGCGATTGTAAAAAACAAAAAAAAACTGAATCTTGTTCGCACGAACGAAAGGTTGTTACACCGATACTTTGTAATCTTTATATAAAGCAATGAAAAAGAGATGCGTAGTGACGTTCTGTGAGATCACCAGACTGTCTGTCTGGGTGATTTGTCTGTGACGTTACTGTGTGTCGAGTTGGTTAATTTGGAGTACCTTGTCTCATTTCTGTTTTTATTGTTATCGATACTGGTTTGGGTTGTAATTTATAGTGACGTCCGTGGAGATCACCAGACTGTCTGTCTGGGTGATTTAGCTGAACGTTGCTGTAGTGTGTGTTTGCGCAACTCTGAGTATTCTGAGTATTTTGTCGCATGCTAATATTGTCTGTTATCAGTACCTGTTCGGAGTGTGATTTACAGAGACGAGTAGCGGGAGCACCAGAATGTCTGTCTGGGTGATAATTCTGTTAACTCTGAGTTCTGTTGTGTCCTTCTGTTATACTGTTCTGTAAGTTGATCATTAAACCTCGTGCTCCAGTACGACAGTTCCAATATCACACGTTAGGTAATGCGGAGTATCTTGTTCTAATCTCGATCTTGTGTGTTATCAATGCTTGTTCGGTCTGTGAGTGACATAACGATCAGAGGGACTATCGAATTGTTATCCGGTTAGTGAAGTCAATGTAGTTCTGAATTGTGTTTGAGTATTCGGTGTATTCCGGTGCTGTTGGGTTAATTGCACCTGTACAGTACGGATTGAGCTGCTAGTATTGTTCTGTTGATTAGAGTAGTTTGTGTTGGTCAGTTCTTGAATTAATCAAGTAATTCTGTGTTACGATACTGAGTAAGTCCAACACTGTATGCCAAGGGAACACTAACGAAAGTATGGTCAGTAAACTTTGGAGAGTCTGATTGAGTACTATAAGACTGTAAGTGTAACGGATTCTTGATAGAGTTTTGAGCATCAGTATACTGCTGGGTGTGAGTAGTTAGTCTGAGAACCAAGTATAGGGCCTCTGTCTAACAGACCTCTTCCACTCCCAAGAACCCAATCAGATGTTTAACGCATCTCTGACAGTTAGTTTCGCGTTTAACATTTTAACACTGGTGCCGTCTGTGGGAAGGTGGCATCAAGATTGTTCGTTGATTGATTGTGAAAGTGGTCATAGACTATGAATCGACCGTAAAGAAGGTACGCAAAGTATTGCAAACGTACTATATGCTGGTTACTCGTTCCGGTGAATCATACCCGAAGCATAGAAGAAACCAACAGTCTTGGGCGATACCTAATTTGCTAAGGACGCCTCCAGGAAGTAGAAGCACAGATAAGTCTAACCCAATTATCAAGGAATTGAAGAACGCAAGTAGTGACTTCGGTAGTATTCCGGTGGAACGTACTACCCTTCTAGCAGATTCCGGTGCGATTTTGGCACAGTCTATCGAAGAAATAGTGACTCCAGAGTCTGCGGATAGAAACGTCGTGGCCAAAGAAATCAGTGGAGGTGAAAAAGCACTTTGTTTTGGTGAAAATTCGACACCTTTCGGGGTCATTTCGGTACCAGTTGCTGAGAATCCACAGTGCTCCGGTGACGGTTTACCATTTCTTGGTGAATCTTCAGTCCAGTCACCGCTATTTGGAGTAAGCTTTCCTACATTTGATATCAAGAAGGAAGGTAGCGTGTTTGAAGCTGAGATCCAAAATATACTGAACAATATTATCAAGTCGGAGAGTGCACAGGCTGAAGATACAGATTCCAACGATACGATGAGTGGGCAACAACAACAACAACAACAACAACAACAACAACAACAACAACAACAACAACAACAACAACAACAACAACAACAACAACAACAACAGAAGCAACAACAGTTATTTCCACCTCGGCCGACTCCAACAGGAGTAACATACACTAAATTCGGTGGATTTCCAGGAGATGACCCAGATGCTCATGTACGCACATTTGAGATAAGTTACGCAGTGCTCAATCATCCGCTTGATCTGGCGTATAAAGCTATTGTCTTCCAGTCTACATTGGTTAACGAAGTAGCCAGGTGGCTTACAAAATATGATAGTCGAGAAAATGGCCCAAATCTATCGATTGCCACCATGAATCAATTATTCCCTAGGAGCTCATCCAACGAATATGCAATACTCTGCCGCCCTAAGCCTGAGAGATCCGCGCTACAATTCTTAGTAGCCATTCTTAATCCGCAGAAACGAACCTATGGCATCTCTTGGCCTTTCTATTCGGCAATAGATTTGGCTGCGAGAGAGCCTATAAATTTTGCATCCTACTACTTCCGCCGCATTCATAGAGAATGCATGGCAATCATCAAACATGTCAACAAGGGTGATATGCCAAGATCAAGACTGCCTCACATCATATCCTTTCTATTTCCGATCATTCTAGCAGCACAACCACCACCCCGCGGACCCGTTCTGTGCCATGAGGAATCTGCACAAATATTAGAGGACGATGAAGATGAAAATGACGAAGAGATTTTCCACCTTCTCCACCGGAAAAGAATCAGGATAAGTTCATCCGATAGCGAAGTACAGGGTTCAGCCGCGAATGATAAGGAAGACGAAAAAGAAGAAGAAGCTAACGAAGAAGAAACCTTTCACGACACAGCAACCTCCATGCATCACGAGTCATCAGCACAATCCTCTTCAGAACAGCAACAGGAACAGGAGGCTCCCACCGAATTTGACACAAGCTCGTCAGAAGAAGCATCTCAGCAGCAATCGGAGTAGGAACAACAAGAAAATGAAGAACATATAATTAAAGAAGTTTTCGAAGAACTACTGAAAGCAGTCGAGTCCACAACTGCCAACACCGCCGACACTACACAACACACCATAGAAAAGGTAACAGAATCTCACTCTGTTCTTCCCACTCCCCCACCGGAACCTCCACTCAACCCCATTATCCAAACTCCACCCATTCTTCCCAAAGAACCCACTACCTCTTCTTCCTCATCCCCAAACTACTCTCCACCGAACTCCCAGCAGCTACTCACCACATCCTCATCTCAACCTCGTCCCCATCTTCCACTTCCTTCGATTCCCATGATCTCTGAGCTTGCAAACATGGGTCAATTGCTAATTCAGCTATCGTAGCAATTGCCAGTACAGATGAAACAGGTCATTGATAGCATCCGAGAGGAATTCCAACATAAGGTAGATGTACTGGAGGCGGATATTAGTCCTCTACAAGAAGAATTGGTGGTGGCTAAGGCAGAAAACCAAGCCTTACAAGAACAACTAAAGGAGTTACAAGACTGAATGGCCAAACAAGTAGAAATTACAGCTCAAAGGGATGCGGCACTGGCTGAGCTCAGAAAGAAAGAAGAATTATTAAATGATGCAAATACCGAAGTCATTCAGTTGAAGCAAGACCTACAGGATAGAGAAGATGCACGAGTAGCCTTAGGGAACCTGTTAGAAGAAACACGACAGCAACTAGATGAAGTACTACAACAAGGCCAAGAACAACATGATTTGGCTATGAAAACAGCGGAAGAACTCGAGAGATGTAAGATCAATTTATCAGAAGTTAACAACATTCTCAAACGAAAATTGACCGTAGAAGCTCAAATGCAAAAAGTAATATCAAATCTTCACAGAGAAAGAGATGCCTACTCCAGAACAATCCAATTTCAGAATCAGCAGATCAACAGAAAAGACAACCAACTCGACAATCAGAAAGAAAGATTGGCCAAGATGGATAAACAACTTGCAGAGATGAAAGTATCAAGGGATGCGGCCTTATCAAATGACTTCTATTTACAAGAAGCTTTTCTGCAGACACAGGCAAAAATTTTGCTGGCCAAAGTAATTTCCCTAAGTTTTGTAAGAACAGATGCACAATTAGTAGAACCTAATACTTTGAATATGTTAGAAGCTTAAAAAAAAAAATCGCCCGAACCTTTAGATTAGCCAGATCCATGTATTTAGAAGGTATTATAGATGAACCATAATTTTGTAAAACCTGCGGGTTCGAGTCCACCGTGCGTGCCAGTGTTAGTCGGCTGCCGGATTGGCGATTGTAAAAAAAAAAACTGAATCTTGTTCGCACGAATGAAAGGTTGTTACACCGATACTTTGTAATCTTTATATAAAGCAATGAAAAAGAGATGCGTAGTGACGTTCCGTGAGATCACCAGACTGTCTGTCTGGGTGATTTCTATGTGACGTTACTGTGTGTCGAGTTGGTTAATTTGGAGTACCTTGTCTCATTTCTGTTTTTATTGTTATCGGCACTAGTTCGGGTTGTAATTTATAGTGACGTCCGTGGAGATCACCAGACTGTCTGTCTGGGTGATTTAGCTGAACGTTGCTGTAGTGTGTGTTTGCGCAACTCTGAGTATTCTGAGTATTCTGTCACATGCTAATATTGTCTGTTATCAGTACCTGTTCGGAGTGTGATTTACAGAGACGAGTAGTGGGAGCACCAGACTGTCTGTCTGGGTGATTGTTCTGTTAACTCTGAGTTCTGTTGTTCCTTCTGTTATACTGTTCTGTAAGTTGATCATTAAACCTCGTGCTCCAGTACGACAGTTCTAGTATCACACGTTAGGTAATGCAGAGTATCCTGTTCTAATCTCGATCTTGTGTGTTATCAATGCTTGTTCGGTCTGTGAGTGACATAACGATCAGAGGGACTATCGAACTGTTATCTGGTTAGTGAAGTTAGTGTAGTTCTGAATTGTGTCTGAGTATTCGGTGTATTCCGGTGTTGTTGGGTTAATTGCACCTGTACGGTACAGATTGAGCTGCTAGTATTGTTTTGTTGATTACAGTAGTTTGTGTTGGTCAGTTCTTGAATTAATCAAGTAATTCTGTGTTACGATACTGAGTAAGTCCAACATTGTATGCCAAGGGAACACTAACGAAAGTATGGTCAATAAACTTTGGAGAGTCTGATTGAGTACTATAAGACTGTAAGTGTAACGGAGTCTTGATAGAGTTTTGAGCATCAATATACTGCTGGGTGTGAGTAGTTAGTCTGGGAACCAAGTATAGGGCCTCTGTCTAATAGACCCCTTCCACTCCCAAGAAACCAATCAGATGTTTAATGCGTCTCTGACAGTTAGTTTCGCATTTAACATTTTAACAGATCTTTTCACACACGTATCTAACTTAGGGTCTTCCATAGCCTAAGTTCAGATGAGGGTTTGTTGACTATCAGTTTCACACTGATCCTTCCTCTTTTAGTCACTCATATTCACTCTTCTATAACCTATAAGGTCACACATCTCATATATATTCAGATTACTGCCCATACATCTGAATATGTTTGTTAGATTGTACATTCACTCATTCATCTAGTTCTCATCACATAGAGTGGTTGAGAGTTTTGCTCCCACATTGTACATTGAACATTGGTATATATGATACTATGAGTAAGCGATGGCTTACGTAACACCTTACACATGTCGTCTATTCTTACTCTATCTTTATCTCATCATCTGTATGATTAAGTTGTGGTATGTTCATGTTTTGTCAATATTGAAGAATGCTGGAATTAATGTTGTATATATTGGACCTATGGAACTATGGACCTGTGACATGAGCCTAAGGGCCTACCTCACTTCCAACATTTGGTATCAGAGCACTAAGGTTTTGGTTTCAGAACTTTAGATCTTTGGCATCAATGCATTAAGGCTCATTCATATCTCAGGTTCCCAGAATTCCAGATTTACAACATATGATTTGAAAGCATCTTCTAATATTTGACATTTGACATACACACTTAATCTAGATGAGTAGATTTGAGAATTAGACAATTCAGTTACATGTGTATTCATCAGTGTGGAGTATGAAGTTGATGATCTGTTAGCAGCCGAATATTTTTGGAAGAGTATGCAAATACTTTACAAAAGTATTGTTTGAAGACCCAGACTTGATGAAGAGAAGACTACTTCAAATTCAAGGAAGAACAATGGTTTAGAGAAGATGAAGGAATCAGATCAACATCAAAGCACAGGTATCAATTTCTACTATCAGATTATCATTTGCTAGTCATATCTTAGAAGAGCAGTTATGAAGAGATTTGAAGAAATTCAAGGAATGCTTTTATACACTTTCATCATTTGAAAGTTAAAGGCTACATCAAAACAGGTATCTAGAGGTTTTTCTAGAGAGTTTTGAGAAATCTCTTTCATTGCAAGAAAGTTCATCTAAGAAGACAAATGTGAAGATGAGATGAGTTTTTTCAGCCAATTTTCTGTTGCAAGTTGGTTGAATATCCAGGTACCATAAAACATGATTTTATATTCACTTTCATTTGTATACCATGTTTGTTTTATCTCTTACTCTTAGCGTTAGAGGAAGAGAAAAGTTCATTCGAAGAAGTCAAGAGTGTTTGCTACTTCAAGATGAAGAGAACAAAAGGTATGGAAGAGAAGTTTGAAGATGTTGACATCATCAGGTGGAAGAAAGATGCACAAGAAGAAAGTCCATCATTTCCAAAAGAAAAGTAAGACTTCCTTTTCTCATATACTTTCCATATACTTTTCCTATTTTATCCTCTACATCCAAAGACAAGTCTACGAGAACATCTTGTTTAAAGAAGAAGCAGTTTCTTGTTTTGCATTACACTTGGTCATGATTTAGTAGATTTGACAAAGAATTGCATTGAGAGAAACAAAAGCACTCATATGTGTATGAGTTATGTTGAAGCTTTTGAGCAGGCAGCTTATATGTTCCCTCAAAGAATTCTTGGTATGTCAATACAGAGCTACTTGGTATATGACAAGTTGCAGAGAAGTATATTTCTTCTTTATCTAACTCTTAAGGTAAAAGAGTTTTTTGTAGCAGATGTTGAAGACATGGGTTGAGGTTTTATGTTTGGAAAAGGTTACCTCATACTCAGTATTTTCAGAAACTTCAGAAAATTCAGTCTTGTTTATGTACCAGTCAGTTGAAGAATCTACTTTCAGTGATTGTCTTGACTTTTGGATACATGTTTGTATTCAAAAAGGTGTTCCATCATATCCTATCACTTGATTGAAAAGTGGAGTTAGCCAAAAGAAAATCAAGTAGGTACTGTCACATTTCACCCGGGTAAAATATGAAAAGTTATGACGTATCAACTTGCAGCTTTTGGAGTTCTCAAGGTGAGAAGTTTGTCCACTTATGTTTCAAGTAGGAATTTCACAAATTCTTAGGACGGATTTGTTTGAAGAAAAGTTTTGCAACTTTTTGAGAAGCATGGACACTTAGAGACATTCAGGTAATAAATCAAACATTCAGACATGAATGTTTGATAAGAGAAGATTCTACACAGGAAAGATCATTGATCTTGAATGATCATAAAGATCTTGAGTGTTTATGATTCAGTTGTCTATCCTTTGTTTGTGAAGTTCTTAGCATTGGAGAAAGTAAGTCAAAGATTCAGATTCTATCAAATTTGTGTTGCAGAGAGATAGGAATACTTGTTATGTTACAGAAGGTTATGAATCCTATAAAGCTTTCAACAAGGTTTTGTTTTGTTATATTCAACTAACCTTATTGTACAATTTGGAAAGCTGAGGAATGACATGGAAAGCTATTGGCATGTGTACAGTGCTAATACAAAGGGTTCAGAGATTTTGTTCCAGATATAGGTATTGATCCCTGAAGATTAGATTTATTGAAAGAAGGAAGACGTTCCACATTTCATAAGGTCTGATATATTTGAAGAATTTTGGATACTAGTGTTAAGTCATCGAGGGGGGTGATGAAACATGAAGAATTATTGTTCAGAAGATTGGTCCCATCGATTTTGGCACTTCTAGCCAACAGTAGTAGACACCTTTGCTGTAGCAGTAGAAGCCTCCTTTGCTTTTATCCGTGCTTCTTCATGTTGCTTCTTGGCTATCAGACGGAGTGTGTTTTTTTTCTTTTCCCATTTTATTGCTTCTTCTCTCATAACATCAGCATAGGTACGAACAGAGACATCTGTTAGTTTTTCATGACAAAAGCATCATTTCTTTCAGGAGATATGATATGATTGAGCCGCCCCTTCCTGTAATCATCTTCTCTATCTATAATTCTCTGTGGCTTCTTGAAGACAAGATCATTATCTGCAGAATCGTTCTTTGGTCATTCATTAAGAACGTATTTTTGAGTGGATGCAAGCTTCCTTACAACCTCTCAATATCCAGATCCCTTGCACTCCTCTTCCACTTCGATCTTGCACCAATCAGATGAAAGCATCCTACTTCCTCATCAACGCTCTTCGCATCCCAAGATAGAAGTATCCTCCTTCTCTTATCAAGAGTTACACAATGTTTCATAAACACCCCTTGAACTAATCTCACAGAGCTCTCACGTTGTTGCTCCGCTCCCTCGAGGGAGGGAGATCACCCGCCCTCCTCCCCGCAACTCGGAAAAAGAAAGGAGAGTTCAAATATACATGCTAAGTGTTTATTACCCCATACACTCGTGACCCTTGAAACAACCCCCCATGTAATTTTCCATCCCTTCTGACACATGCCGGACAGAGGGGACAGTGGGGTGCAAGATTTGAAGGCATCATTAATGATTTGTCTTTCCTTTTCCCTTTTTTTTTCCTCTTCCTTTTTTTTCCCACCCAAGAAAAACAAGACAATCCTTTATTAAGACATCTCGAAGCCAGAAATAGTTGAAGGTTGAGGTTGTAGGAGACTTGAGAGTGCAACAATCAGAAATTAAATACAAAAAAATGCTACAAAATCTACTTTCCATGTGGGAAATTGAAGGTAACACCACCACTGTTTTTTGCTTCATGCTTGATAGCTCATGCATATCTTGGTTGATCAAGAAGCAACCTATTGTGGCCACTTCTAATTGTGAGGATGAGTAAAGTGTAGCTTTCACTGCGACTGTTGAGTGTGTGTGGATTAGACATCTTATGGCTGATTTGGGTGTTGGTCAATCTTCTGCCACCACCATCTTCACAGACAGTCAGAGCACATTGGAAGTTGCAAGGAACCCTGTGTCCCATGCTTGTACTGAGCACATTGAGGTGCACTATCATTATGTCAAGGATAAGTTCTCTACTAGAGAGATCAGTTTGGCATATGTGCCCACACAAGAGAATGTTGTAGACCTTTGCACAAAGGCTCTACCTAGGGAGAAATTTGAAGCTTTCTACAAAGCTTTGGGCTTACTTCCTTTTGTGGATTGATTTCACATATCTTGGCACTTCCTTATACATGAGTGTCAGCTTCTTGTTCACTGCATCACTCCTAAAGGAGGATTTGTTGATATATTTTGGTAATGATGTGTGTGAAGACACTAAGACTACCAGGGTACTTTTTTCCTTGTTTAGGAGGTTTTTCTCTCCCTGCTTGTATATATTCCTATAAGCCTAACGAGACACTTATCTTTGTACATTCTCTTGGTAATACATTTTTCATTGTGTGTTGTGCTTCAATATTCTTCTTCTTCCTTGTGTTGTTCACATGCTTGTTACACATCAAACTTTAACACCTCCCCTTAATCAGACTAGAGGTTGCCCAGTTTACATGTTGATAAATTTTCAGCCATAAACAAAAACTATTTCAAGCACATAAACACTTAAGACTTTGCTTTCAATGGATATACCCATGCATGCCTCAAGAAATCATGAATAAAGGTCACGAAGTATAGGTAGTTCCCAAATGAATGTGTTTGTATAGGACCACAAACCTTACTATGAACAAGCTAAAGTTTATGATTAGCTTGAAATGAACCATCTTTTGGGAAGGAGGAATGCTGCATTTCACCTGAAATAAAACCTTCACAAACATGCTTACAAGATGCTTCAAGTTGGGTAGATAGGACATCATTTTAGATTTCTATAGGTGAATCAAATAGCAGACTTCAGATGAACACAACATGGATGCCAAAGGCATATGAGATAACCTAAGAAATTTGAACTGCACATGCTAAATCATTCATAGCTTTTGCATAGGATATGAGATTATATATCCTAGAACATAAAATTCTAAAAGCATAAATAACATTTTCATTTGACAAATCATGAAGTGTAGATGTGTGATAAAAAAATGATGAGATTGAAAATTCTTTTTTATTTCACCTACATATTCTTGAGTTCATAATTCATTATGTAATGTAAAGGTGGCATGACTTATAGTTAATAGAGTAATTTTATATACTCAAGAGTATAATTTAAGCTAGTTTTGAAAAGAATTATCTCTCTTTATTTTCTTTATAAGATAAACAAAACCCTTTGATTCTTTTAATTCATATTTGAGAGAAGTATGCATCAGAAAGGAATTTCGATAGACAAATTTGGACATTAGAGAGAGAGAGAGAGAGAGAGATAGAGGATATCCATTCAAGAGTTAAGGGGCAACCATAAGTTATAAAAAGCTTCTCGCAAGGATGGAAGGAAACAACAAAGTTTGAGTAAGTCTTTCATTAATGTTTCTTCTCAATTTTCATGATATCCCATGCATGTTTTTCTTGATGGAGTATGAAAATAAGAATTGTGTGCATAAAACTTCTAGGCATTAAGGACGATTGTACATGATTTTATATGCATGCAAAAGAATATGATTCCTTTTTTTTTTTGCAAAGTTCCTTTTCTCAAAAGGAAAAGGAGACATGTGAGTGGCTACACATAAAGATTCTACTCTTTGGTATGCATACATAGATGGATGATTTTGAGATGCACACATATGGGCACACAAGTACAAAATGCCCAACAAGGATCTTAACAATGGAAGAGGTCAGATGCTACATCACTACCATGGAAGTACTCAAGAAAATCAAGGCATGGATGAAGCATAACTTCTTTATAAGTATCTATGCCCTTTCTCATTTCCTTGCAAACCATAGAACATGCAATGCATTTTATTATATACATGAAGTTGAAAGTAAATGTGGCCTACTTTGTTTGGTCACATAGAAAAGAAGTCATGGAATTAATTCATAGTATGCATCAAATTTATACATATGGTTTTTGATAACAAAGATTGGTCATGCCTAAACATGGTCATGGTTGGGAGGAATGCATCTAATGCATTCTTGCAGCTTGCATATACAAAGATGCATGGAAAAAATTGCACCATCTTTTGAATGTACAAAGTTCAAAATTGGGACTTCTGCATGCTTTAAAGAGGGGTTTGATTTCTGAACATTATGCCTTGAAGTACATGGGTTTGTGGGACTAGAGGTAATTTGGTTTATTCAAGTTTAAATTTGGCTACAACTTCCACCACAAGAATAGTAGTAGTAGAGCCAATATATTAAAACTACCATTCACTTCCTATATGGTCAACTTATATAAGATACATTAAGCTTAAATGAATTAGTTCAACTTATATAAGATACATTAATAGTACATCAATAAGATACATTAAGCTTAAATGAAGTAGTTCAATGACAATGCACCACAGTGGATCTCTACTTTTCAAGCTCCATGACAATACCCTTGTAGTAGAAAATTGAGCTCCAGATGTCACACACTCTGCACAGGGGCTGTAGAATATGCAAGAAACACACTATATACAGAGAGCACAACCCTAAGTGTTACAAATGTGGTCAAACTTACAATGTGTGACTGGCCAAGCCACTATATGTTTTATTAAAGAACATATAAAAAACTACCCGATGACCATTTGGCCTTTCATATGGAAACTAATAGTAACAATCTCCCACTAAAGACCAATATGGACAAAGTGACCATGGGAGAAAAATGAAGAATGATAGGAATACGTGGGTGTAAGTATAGACGCAATATCTCCCACCTAGTGGGCATGTTACATAGTATACAAGTAAATATGTAAGATCATGAATCAAGTAACCCCCATCAAGTGATAATAGCATCAAAAGTTATCCTGTGGTAGAGCTTTAGTCAAAGCATATGCGACGTTGAACCTTCTCAAGAATAATGTGCTTAGTGGCTAAGC
Organism: Ceratopteris richardii; assembly: GCA_020310875.1. Lineage (NCBI taxonomy): Eukaryota > Viridiplantae > Streptophyta > Polypodiopsida > Polypodiales > Pteridaceae > Ceratopteris > Ceratopteris richardii. Next base: position 53,844,913 of record CM035431.1, on the reverse strand, counting down.
AATCTCTATTGAAGTGATACCTCAACTCAATGTGCTTGGACTTCGCATGATAGACTGGATTTTTAGCCAAAGCAATGACACTTTGACCATCATTGAGCAAATGAGATACATGTTGAGGTAAACCCATATCACAAGCAAGATGAGAAAGTTAGAATGCTTCCTTAGATGCATTACTACAACATACTCTACTTCTGTGGTATATTCTTGAAGACGAGATCTCCAAGAGATAGCACCTCTAACAAAATGAAAAATATACCCTGATGTAGACTTTTGATTGTCTACACAACCAACATAATCTGAATATGTGTAACCAATAATGGATTCCTTTCCTCTACCTAAGCATAGACACTTGTCCTTAGTGCCATGCCACTCAAATATCTCAAAATCATCTTGAACACTTCCCAATGCTTTTTGCTAAGATTACACATATATCTACTCACAAATCCCACTACAAATGCAATGTCTGGTCTTGTAGCTACCATAGCATCCATGAGACTACCAACAACAGACTGATAAGTAATTCTGGTCATGAATTGCTTTTCCTCATCTGATTTGGGGCAATCATCCTTGATCAATTTCACATATGTGGGTAAAGGTGTACCCAATGCCTTTCCACCTTGCATGTTGAACATGTGAAGGACTTTGGATATGTACTCACTTTGAGACAAATATGTGCATCTTTTAATCCTATCACGAGTAATGCACATGCCAAGAATATGTTTGGCGTCCCTTGAATCCCTCATATCAAATGTCTCACTCAACTTCTTTCTGAGAAATGACAAGTCATAAGAGGACTTCCCAACAATCAACATATCATCAACATAAAGTATCCAACATATCAAGTTTCCATTTGCACATCTCTTTGTGTAGAGACAATGATCCTCATTACTTCCAAAATAGCCTTGAAACTTCATAAAAACATCAAAATTTTGGTACCATTGTATAGGGGACTATTTAAGTCAATATAAGCTCTTTTTTAGCATACAAAATAGACTTTCTTAGCTAGGAACCACATAACCCTCTGGTTGTTCCATATAGATCTCATCTATAAGATCTCAATGCAAGAAAGTAGTTTTCACATCCATTTGGACTGGCTCTATGTCTACCATTGCAACGAATCCAAGCAACATGCACAAGGTAGTCATCTTGACCATTAGAGAGAAGATTTCCTCAAAATCAATACCATGTTGTTGCTTAAAACCCTTTGCAAAAAGTCACATTTTATACTTTGGGGAAGGACTATCTAATGTGAATTTTATATTACATACCCATTTACATGGCAAAGCTTTCCTACCCTTTAGCAAAGATACTAAATCCTAAATCATTCTTGTGAATAGAATCCAATTCACTCTTCATAGCATGCTCCCACTTGACATGATCCTCTGTCTGCATAGCATGTTTTTAGCAAGAAGGCTCACTAGCATCTGTTAGCATAAGAAAATCCAAACCTAGAATTAGGTTATTTAGAACTTCTTGAGGGACCTATTAAAACACCTAACAAAGGTAGAAGATGTGAGCCAAACAAATACACATAAAGTTGAAGATTCTATATCTATTGAGCCACAAACCCCACTTAAGAATGGTCCTTTTATTGGAAAAGTTTCTCAAGATTAGATAACATGGATACAAAGGATGTGAAAGATTTGTTCATGATATCTCTTTAAAAAAAAAAAATGTGATTCCTCATCTAACACCTTTTCAGACATCTATAGAAGCTTTTAATAGATCTAAAGATTTTTTTTTAATTCTTTGAACATCATGAGAAAAAAATATTTGAAGTGTCAATAACGAGGATGGAAGAAGTTGTTTTTCCCAAGATCATCTAACTAGAATTCAATATCTATTAGTTCAATTTGCTAATATTGATGTTTTTATAGAGGATGATGAGCTTGTGACTATCACTCTGAATTCATTACCCAAGTTTTATATGTCCTTCTTGAAAACCTTCTCTATCATTGATATATGTTCACATTTAGAAAGTTACAAGACCTTTTGATTTAGGAAGAACAATCTAGAATAAATCTAGATCTGCAAGAGACTATGAGTGAGCTAGCCCTATCTATCAAAACAAAAGGCAAAGGTAAAGGAAATAATTGTGAGAGTATCTCAAAATCTCATGGTTGGAAGCATAACCTTCATTCCAATTCCAAATCTAGTAAAATCATCCTAGTGACCCTAATGAAGATGATCCTAGTGACTATGACAAGGAGAAAAGACCTTTAAGAAAGGGAATTGATTCTATTGTAAGAAACGTGGTCATTAAATAAATAAGTGCAAACTTAGATTACAAAAACAAAAAAGAGATTCTATAAATTTAGTAGATAATGATGATTAGAAATTTGATGGACAAATTTAGACATCGAACACCATGAACTATGATGATCAAGGTTTTGTGCTCTCCACAATCTGAAAAGACTTGGAAAGTCTATTGATTGGTTATTTATTAGTGGTATATCAAAGCACATGACATCAAACTTTAGCTTTTTTCAATCCATTTCATCCACTAAGATGAATGTGTTGGTTTCTTGTGCTAATAGTCAAACTCTTCTAGTGAAAGGAATAGGAATGGTCATTCTTACTATTAAGAATGGAGAACCCATTTTATATTTTTGAATTTTTGTTTGGTCGGATGTTTTCCATAACTTGTTCTCTATAGCTTCATTGTTAAAGAATCATTTGAGAATTGGATTCAACATGAGATAGATTCTTTGAGGCAAGCTGTACATCTCCATAAGGTCATTTTTACATGAGGCAAATTCTTTGAGGCAAGTAGTACATTCTCATTTAACATGAGACAGGTTCTTTGAGGCAAGCAGTACATTCCCATAACATGAGACAAATTCTTTGAGGCAAGCAGTACATTCCCATAAGCTCATTTTCACAAAAGAAACTTGTGAGTGAGTTATGAATAAACCTAACATCTTGAGGGTCATTTTTGCAATTCTAGGTGTTGTTTGGTGTGTTTGAGCACATAAAGGAAAACAAGGGACTAAGATGAGAAAAAGATATAAAATGTTTCAATTTGAGTGCCAAAAAACCAAAGTATCATGAAATTTGGGTTGAGTGAGATGTTGTGATGTTTGACTCCCTAAGTATCACAACACTTGGTCAAGTATCATGGCATTCATTAAGTGCCGCTGATACTTGGCACATATTTTTTTAGGTTAAATATCATGAAATCTCATAGCTATTGTTGATACCTGAGTATTGCAATAGTTTCCAAGTATCGTGATACTTCATAAGTGTCACAACACTCAGAAGTATCACTAATGTTCCTCATGTATCACAACACTTTTTGAGTATCATTGACATTGGAAAAATATTATGAAATCTACTCTGTATAGTCTATAGTGAAGTATTATTGACAATTGAGAGGTATTGTGCATTCCAAGTAGCACAAATACTTGTTGAGTGTCACAATATTAAAGAATTACTATGATTTTTATGTATTAGCAAAACATGGTAGATATCCTAACACTTCTTAAGTATCATGAAATGTATCAAGTGTGATAATCCCTAGGTATCTCCAATCCAAAGTTTCATCCATTACAGGTGTCACTCAAATTTCCCAAATATCATCTAGCCCATGTATCATACGTCCAAAGTTTCTTCTAATATAGGTTTCTATGATATCTTTTAGGAGTCATCGGTATTCACATATAACAAAAATTTCTCAAATGTTATATTTCATCTATTTAAGGGTCGCTTAGTAAAGTGTGGAATATAAGGTCTAACAATGACTTCCTTGGTGTAGATCCTCAGAGGTGGTTAAGTGTGAGTGTAAATACTTGTGCTACCAAAGTGCTTAGGAAGACCAAGTACACGTGCTTGGTGCCTTCTCCCTTCACTCACCAAACACTACACATAGTTTATGCACAAAAGAACCTAGCACATGCACCTACACACTGAATCCATCAACTTTCAAGTAAGAGGTAGAGGGGTCACCTATGATAAGGGGTGAGTGGAATAGGGGTTTTCATTAGCTTCTCTATGCAATAAAGATCAAGGCATGTATGCAAGAGTAGACAAAGAAAAATCTCTGTCGTTGAGACCAATATGAATAGGAATGTGCACTCAATCTACTCAGAGTCCTCTAGTGAGTCAAACCTAGAAAAGATAGCAACCATAGAAGACATGCATAGCTCTTGGTTGAGCACCAAAGCCATGTCCATCATAGAAGGGGAATGCTCCACTTCCTTGTGGTTTTTCATCAAACCCACATGGAGTGGTTGTGTATTGCAATGGACTTAATAGGACAATGGTGACACATAGATATGCCAGAAAAATTTGAGGTCATTTCAAGACTTGCAATCAAATTTGAAGGAGGATTTTACATGGATAAGAAAGGTATAGTGTACATGGTAACAAACCGATCTAAGAAGATGAACGATTATGGAACTTTTACGAAAGATCTTCTACCAACCAATTCTAGTAGGAATGAAGAACAAGTTATCACATTGAGGGGAAATTTTACGATACTAATGTCTTGACAGGTGATCGTATTCATAAAGTTGATGATCTCATCAAAATCTATATGATAGAAGTTCTAAATAAGTCATGTATGTGTCACGACCCATCATAGGAGTTAGCCCAAAACTGATTACCATCTATGAGTTTCATGATCCTAAGAAGGCCATGTGGTTCACATGCCTAGATATTTTGAGGAGAAAGTATAAATAATCACTAAAATTGAAGAAACCAAGGTATAAGTATATGTCTTCACCTATGCTGTCTCGGAAGTAACCAACTACAAGTTCTACCTTGGGCAAGAAATAATGGAGAATAGGGAAATCCTAGTTACGGGTTTTTCCCATGGACCAACTTCACTCCTCATCCTCAGATGCCTTTCCCTCCATTGATCTCAAGTGCTATGCCAAATCTGATTGTTAGGGAAACCTATGATGAGTTGAAAACCTTTCCAAAGTAGACCACCAATGGGTCATGGATAAGCTATGTGTCCATTGGCCTAGGTAGCCCCAAGGTTGCTTGATGGTCAAAGATGGATTAGACCCTCTAAGGTATCTAAGTGCATGATGAACCACTATGAAACTTCCAGAGATCCTTAGGATCATATGGTAGATTTCAAACAAACATTGAGATCAAAACAAGTAGATGCATTCTTCATCCAATATGAAGCGTTCAGCTTGATATTGGTAGGCACAACTCTACTTGGTTTCAACCATTGGATAGATCTAATTTTGTCAACATACATTGCCTTATGGAGAAGTTGATTGGAGGGTTTCTAAGAGGGGAGCCATGCATAATAAATCATCTCTAATCCACAACTTTATGTAGGTAAGCCATGAAAGTATGAGATTAATGGCTACACAATTTAAGTAAAAGCACAAAAAATCCAACAGCTCCGTGAATGGAGCTGATGAGAAGTCTCCTACCAATGAAGCCAAAGTAAATTGAATCAACATGCCCCCCCCAAAAGGAAGTGAATGATCCACCTGTTTGAGCTAGCATTGCTGGAATTAATAACGTTGAACGTTCAAAACTCAATTTAATAACGAGATATGCCTCATCAGTCAATTTTTTGGTTCGAAACCCCCTCTTGATTCTTTGGGATAGTGGTTTTGTAAGGAGTGGTTCCCCCACAGACTTATAATTAGCAAATGTCAATTCTTGCCAGCAAACCATGTTCTATTCGTCTTTGAGAATGAAGAGATGGATTTCCAAGCCTTACAAATTGGCACATTCCAAATAAGTCAAAACTGCCTCGTTATCCACTCTGGGTCCAGCTCCCAAACTTGCCTTTCTTCCTTTATGGATTCTTAAGAGAAATAGTGTTGCCCATTGGTGAGCTGTTAGCCTCGAAAGAAGACGTTGGTGGCTTCATATATGAAGGTGCAAAACACTCATTTAATGCAAGATGGCATCCTCACATTTGCATCAAAGCAAACCTTAACAGAGATCTCCCTTCCATAATTTCTAATCATCAATGAAGGAGAGGCCTTGAAGTAGGAAATTATTTACAAGAACTTGCCAGATGCATGCTTTCATTGTGGCTTACAGGGACATGGAATAAAAGAGCTTCCTTCAAGACAGAGCTCCTCTAAGAACAAGCAGAATCAAGGGAAAAACAATGTAGATAAGAACCATGAAGCCGTTGGGGCCCAGAGCAAGGCTAAAGGTCTTCCTCTTAATGCTCAAGAAGGAGATGATATGCAAGTCATGGAGAAAAAACTTGATGGTTTCACAGAAATAAGACAAATAATGAGAAGGAGCCCCAAGGGGATTATTGAGAGAAATCCCTCTGTCTCAACTCTGCAAACAAACATCAATTGCAACCTAGAGAAGGAGGTCAATGAATTCTAGTATCCAAGAGAAAGGAACCAATACGAAAAATGCAATGATGGGAAAACAGATGAGGAATCTAGTAGCAAAGGAGACAACCAAGAATGTTACACCATGAGCAAAGAGGGTGGATTCACCACCAACAATGAAGATAACCAAGCCAGTGAAAGCTCCATCATTGGGCCCACAATTCCCAAAAAGACTCCAAACTCAAGAGATCAAATTCGACAAGGAGGACCTTTAGAAGAGACTAAAACATATTTCTTCGACCCATGCTAGGATCTCCACCACGCACTCTAGAGGTAATGGCAGATCAGCTATGGGCATTAACAACAAGTGGTTAGATAGACTTGTGAAAACCCACGAGGGCTATAATCATTGGTGGATTGGTGCTTCCTTCGAGGACCCTTTTCATTTCACCATTGTATCCCTGTATGTTCACAATTCTAACTCAAAGAGGATTTCCACATTGTATTCTCTAGTCTCTCTTTCCCTTAATGTCATGCTTTGTGGGGATTTCAACATGGTTGAGGCTCCTTCTGATAGATGGGGAAATAGAAGGAGGATTATTGATGGTCATGAGAAAGATGTCTCGGACCAAATCAAACCCTACCTCTACCTTGTAGAGGTTAAAGTTGAGACATTATTCTCTTGGTTGAATGTCCAATCTAGTGATGATTTGAGGAAAGAAAGACTTGATAGAAGCTACATCGCTTAGAATATTATCAATAAATGGGGTCACCCCTCGCTCTCCCAACAGTGCGACCTTTCTATTTCGGATTACTGCCTTATTATCCTTACCTTTAAGCCAATCATCAATTGTAAGAAAGCACCTTGGTTTCATGCTGATGTGGTAATCTTCTCTCTCCTCTAAGCCCAATAGGGGATTACCTGTGCTTGGAAGTCAGCCTTTTCCACCCATTCATCACCTTCCAAATGTTGGAGGAATGCGATAATGGAGACCCAACATATTTTGGCCAGGGCCCAAAAGATTCTTTAAAAGGTTTGTTGTGTCCGAAGGGAGAATCTCTATCGACAATTGAAGTGTCTGGAGGAGGAAGTGAACAAAGACCACTTTGAATACCAGAAAAGGCTACGAAAAATTAGAGGCGTATTGAGATACAAAGAAGAAATTTAGAGGAAGAAATTACAAGTCTTCTTTAAAGAATGGTGGGCAGGTAGGCCAGACAAACCTACTAAAGAAATGTGTGGCATCCTCAAGAAGAACGAGGCAAAGGAAAAAATCCCCTTCATGATGGACATCAATGAGGCTAACCCAACTACTAGGGGTTTCTACGTCACTTTCTCCCCATAGGCAAAATTGCATGGTGACCATCTTGAGAGTTGAAACCTCAAGAATCCCACAAAATATGAAGCCTCTTCTTGAAGCTCCCATCACGAAAGCTGAGATTCTCAAAGTTATCAATTTTCTTCTTAACAAAAAAAAGCTCAGATCTCGATGTCCTCGCCAATGGGTTTTTCAAAGCCTTCAGACATGTGGTGACATCACCTCTATGTTTGGTGTGGCAAGAGGCAGTTTTGTTCAGTGCACTACCTGAATTTCTCAATAATGGCGTTATCAAGCTCATTCACAAAAAAGGAAACAAAAATATGATTGAGAATTGGTGCCTAGTTACAGTGTTACAAACAAGTTCCAAGATCATTGCTAAAGTTATTGCGAATAGAATTGCCTGTCACTTACGAAATTGGGTAAGTCAAGATAAAAAAGGATTCATCAAGGAGACATCCATCTTGGAAGCTATCATTGATGTTTGGGAAGGTCTTGAATTCAATAAAGATTCCAGTCAAGATATTATCTTTCTTAAGATTGACTTTGACAAAGCCTATGATAGGTTTGAGTGGGACTTCATTCTCCAATCATTGAAAGACCTCGGTTTCAATAAAAAATTCACTAGGATGGTCTCTACTCTACTGGGAAATGCATCACCTCAGATAAACATCAATGGCCAACTTTCTCAAGCGATTAGATTAAAGCAGTCTATCAGGCAAGGATGCCCCTTGGCCCCTCTTCTCTTTGCTATTGCTACAAATCGTCTCAACTGCCTTGTGAAACACCATGCTAGCTAAGGACATATTCAAGGCCTCTCTCTTCCTCTCAATCAAGAGAAGATGATCATGAGACTATTTGCAGATGATACAAATGCCATACAAATGCCTTTGTGCATAATGATATGACCATCATAAATACCTGTTGGAGTTGCCTAAACACATTTTGTATGGCTTTTGGATCCAAAATAAACCACTCAAAAATCACCTTCAAGTTAGTAATGGGACATCCTCACCATTTTCTTGCTGACCAACGTTGTCAGCTGATCCCAGTGGTCAAATCTTCTACCAATTAGGTATTTCAATGGGATTTGATGTGTCAATGGACCATCGTTGGAACTAGGTACTCTCAAAGCTTGATAACAAGCTGACCTACTGGAAAGGTATGCAGATCAACCTGATGGGGCAGGCCACGATAATTAACACATTCCTGATTTCTTTAACTATTTACTTTCTCCCTTGTTGGAGATAGAAGGACCAAGAAATTGCCAAGTCGGAATGAATCGCGCCAGAAGCATTTTGTGGACAGGTGACCCCAACAGAAGGGGAACCCCCAAATTAAATGGGCTACTTGCACTAGCCATAAAGATCAAGGTGGCTTGGGCATTCTTGACACCAGAGGCATGGCCAACAAGCTAGCTGCAAAACAGTTAATTAAAGCCTCTTGGGCCAAGCTTATTTTTAGGAACATGTGTGCTCTTAAGCTTATGGGCCTATCGGGTTGGAAGGACCTTGACCTTCTCACCCTTCTGTTCTTCGTTTTCTTGGTGTCTCCTAAAAGCTCAAACTTGGTTTGCCCTTTATGGAAGAGTTGGAACAAGGTCAAACAATTTGTGAGGATCTGTGATGATTAGAGGTGGGCAGTTGGGATAAGACAAAAGGATTCAATCTGGTTCCTATCAAGGGTGTCAGAGGGGTGGAGCCTTGGGACCTCCCAAAAGCTAGAAAGCTATGGAACAAAGGTTTTTGTTTGTGGAAACACCTCTGGAACCAAGATACTTGCCAGTGGATTAGATTTGAGGATGTCAAGATGGATGTTAAAGTGGATTGCAAAGACTATTGCAAATCAGATTCACTACTTGGGATCGCTCGAAGACTCATCTCCTCATTGATCACGATCCTCCTCACCATGAGGGTCTTAGATGGCACAATGGCAATAGGATTGACAAAATTCCAAGATTCAACAAGATTTTGGATTTCCATGTCACACGTAATAATAAGTGGTTCCTTGATTGGTTGGGCTTGCCATGTAACTTTAAGTTCCAATCCATTTGGCATCCCCTCATCGAAAATAAAAAAGTCAATGCCTATGTGGCAAATTCTCCACTAGGGAATTTGGACCAATGTAAAGGCTACCAAAATTTGTGGGGCCCCCTTGTGGTGCAAACGGTGCCTATGTGGCAGTGAGGACTTGGGACCCCTCTTTTTCTTGTGCCTAAGTCAAAGTCGGTCTGGTGGACCCTTGAAAAAATCGTGCTGTTATAAGGAAAAATCAATTGGAAACAAGCTTTGCTGGGAGAAGCGATCGGATGTTCCTCATCATTGTGGAATGCAATTGGAGGCGAGGCCCTCTTGAAGATCTGGAAAGAGAGGTGTGCGCCCAATTTTGGAAGCCCTCCTAAAGAATGATCGATAGAAAAATCCATATTCCTTTTAGGAAAAGGAATTTCCAGTTGCAAGAAAGCTTCACCTTTTATACATCATAGAGTATTTTTCCTCGAGAACAACAATATCAAGAGCAAATGGGCCCCACATGAAGGGGACGAGAGATGATAAGCTCTCTAGTGATGTAACCCTTGCTTTGTGGGATTTGGGGGGTCCCATTGGTACTAAGCCCATCCTCTTGTACAGTTGTTTTATCTATTAATGAAAGTATGGGAGACTAGGCTGTTGCCGAACTTCAATTTATGAAAACAAAAATTTAATAATGAGATTTTGCGATGGACATGAATTTTGCAAATTAAACGAGACCTCCTTCCATATCAGAGTTCAAGAAAAGAAGTGAATCAAAATTTAAGCCCAGAAAAAAAGATAATGTATCAAGATCAACAAGCTGAAGGAGACAATGCACGGATATTACAAAAATATTGTGCCTTACATTTCAATTCGAAGATGGCAATAACAAGTACTTATGTGATGAACATTAACTCAAATCAAATTTTATATCCACTCTGTTGAACATAATTCCATGTTAGTCAAATTCAAACCTTTTGAAAAAAACTCGGAAGGATGGTCTAAGAATATACTATACAACTAAACACATTCTAAGTACTAATATGACTCTTTTTTTAACTGAAGCTATTACATGTATTTACTGTATAAATATGCACATATTCAGCAACGCTGCAGGAACTTGCACTATACGCACAACATATCCACGCATTTCTTTAAAAAGTCATCTTGACGTGCAAATCCAAGCCGGCTTATAGTCATCCCGCTATCAACATCAAGCTCTCGTAGAGCGCACTGCCCAGATAGACCATCATGGCTGCTTTCACCTTCATCGCCACCACGTTTCCAATAATCTTTATTGGAAAGCAATCGAGTCATCAAGTCCTGCAATACACACAGAAAGCATAAGAGCTTCCGTTTATATTACTAAGTGAAAATGAGTAATATGGATGAAAAGACAAATGTATCATCTGTTCGTCTGTGCATCTTGAAGGGCCCAGAGTGCATTTATGTATAATCAAGATGTCCTTGGACATTAATTTAGGCATTCTTCAGTCGATAGATCAATGGTAGTAAAACATAAATTTTGGGCAAGATTTATTGAATGCTTCTTTTGCTAGTCCTAGTTGGAATAAACCTGCATTCTTTAAGGATGATTCTTCTGTAAAGCACTATGTTGATACTGATCCGGAGAAACTGATATCTACAATATATCCAATTCAGAGCATGACCACTTATCCGATTTCGAATAAAACTCTGGATAGATTTGGATTAACGGAATAAACGCTTTACAGTATATGAACTAGTAGATAGTTCACCATCTTTATTCTCCAACTCTCTCTCTCTCTCTCTGTGCCAACACACACACAGACATAGAGGATCCCTGGATATTCATCTAACTTGAAGAGTGTTGCATCAAATTTGTCTTACCCTGTTTGCAACTAGAAAGACAACATCGCATTTACGGAGGCTGTTCTGATATTAGTATCAAATATCTTGCGGAATGGAAGTGAAATATTGGTTTGAAAGTAAGCTGGTGGTAATTAGTCCATATTTTTCATGTACAATCATTTCAAATCCGATTGAACGGCCAGGAAAACACGTTTTCCTGATTAACCTGTTCATCAGTATTGTGACATCATTAAAAGTAGCAATGGAAAAAGTATGAAGCTTCTAGAAGCTATTATTATTTTTTTACAGGTGATAAAAAATTCACAGTTTGAGTTTACTGTGCAATTGCTACCTGGTCAATAGAATTTGTTTCTTCGGAGGTTCCCTCTCCAGGATTGCTATGCTGACTGGAATCCGGTGTTATACAGTTCTCCATCCAGCTATCGGCATGTGTTAGAGCACGTACATTGAGGTCCTCTAGACTGCATGGCGGAGGTCAGAACGTCAGCTTGCCTTGTATAAACTGCGAGAGGACGTTCATCCAATGCCACTGAGGTCGATAAGTTCTTGAATGTAACATACTAATACCTTGATGCAAACGTTTTACTCCCTTCGAGCGCTTCAAAATCTTTCCTCATCTCCGAAAACTCTCTCGAAGATGTACTGCGCAATGTGGAGACACCCATCGAAAGAGGTTGCTTACTCGATGATGATGATGATGAGGACGATACGGAGAAGTCAGTCTGCTCAAATAATTCATCGAAAGATATGGACCTGCACCAGTTTATCTATGTAAGGAAAAAGTTTCGCTCAGAGAATCAGGTCAGGTAGCCCGTGATCAGACTTCTATAAGACTCCATCATTCCGTAATCAAGTTATATAGATCTCACATTAATACGAAATAGTATGTATGTTTACCTCATCGATTCAAGGCCCCGACGTCCAAAATCTGTAATTGATCTACTATTTGATCTCTCATGAACTGTGGATGATCCTTGGAAGTTGTTCTCAGAGTTAAGTTCCAAAAGATCAAGCCCGTCAAGCTGAGGACGGAAATTTCCAAGAAATCTGTAAACACCGAAGTTGAGAATAAGTAATCCATTCTCATTATACTATTCTGTGCCGTTGGAGATTCACTGATATCATCAGCATCAGCATACGAAAAAGAATATTAGACTCGTTAATAGAACAATGGCTCCATCAAGCGCTCGTGATGTATGGACAGCCAGGAAAGCATAATGTACAGGATGTTAAAACTACGAAGGATCTCAAAAGTATTACACTCACACGTTAATGGCGTCTTGCTTGCCATGATCACGGTAGGCGTTATTATAAAATCGTTGAATGCTTCTGCACATTTCTTCATACTCAATCAGCGCTTTCCATTTCCCTTGCACCTGAGGAAAGATCTGGGGAACAGACATTAAAAAGGTTCATAGGGTTAACTTCGTGCAATAGAAAACCGAACGTAAGTTGCAGAAACGCATGATGCGCGCGGTAAAGAAGTGTTAAAATTGAGATAAACTTCATATGCTCAGCACATAAACTTCATATCTCTATCAGCAGAGAAAATGTTGAAGACGAACCTACAACTGTTGCTGAACAATATAGATGCTTCATGTTTTTACAGATGTGCATAATCTCTGAGCTCTTACCATTATAATAAAATCAGCCACTACCTCATTAATGAGGACGACAGGCCTCCTTCTACAAATGCCAGTTCCTGCAGTACTTCTGATTCTGAAGACTCTTCGCAAGAGGATGATGGCATCGTTCTTGCTTTCATGAACATATATAGTCCTCTTCCTCTTTCATCCGATACCTGGATTTTGGTCACCGGAGCTACTTTCCATATTGCTTGCTGCTCTCACCTATTAGAACGATATCAACTCCCCATTGATATTCGGTTTGGAAACCAAATGATCCAACATGCCCAAGGTGTTGGTGTTGCTCGTATCGAGCTTTCAGATGGCCGGGTTGCTGCCATATCACAGATGTATTTTATGTTCCCCATTGCACAAAGAACCTTATTTCTGTCAGCAAGATTACATCACCATATACAATTCTACTATTTACCTCTGATTATTTTTACAATCCATGAACTCGAACCCTCTAGTGAGGTCACTTATGTGCCTAGTCCAAAAGTTGGCCACATCTTTTCACTAGGCCAAACACCACGCTGTCCATGGGCATGTGCCACCATGACCTTGAAAACCTTGATACTACCACCCTGCTATGGTACTATTACATATCGGATAATGCACCATGCACGTCATGGCTAATTACCGCCTAGGTTATAATTTCAGTGCTTCTCAGCTTTGTCCATTTCCCTATCTGAAGGGTGTATACATGGCAAGATATCCAACAGAAAGCTCAAACTTAGTTGCATCCAAATCCATGCACCTTTGGAATTAGTCCACTTTGACTTGCAGGGCCTCTTTCCTTATCATTTGCTCATCCATAATCTGTATCTCATCACTTTTGTGAATGATTATACTTGTTTTATGATGCTTTCATTTCTTTTCCCAAAAGAGATCTCCATAGTTCTCTTCAGATGACATTCTTTTATTATTATTATTATTAAATTGAAGTTCCGTGGTGGCCTATTCTCCGCTGCATGAATTGATTAAAAGAACAACTATAGAAGAGAAGGGGCCATAGAGCCTTTGGAACCCCCCATATCCAACAAAGCATGGGAATGCAAAGCTATTTTGAGAGTTCAAAGGCGGAAGGCAACTTTGAGGGTTTGTACCGTTCGATGAGACTAGGTAAAAAAGGAGGCCCAAAAAAACTAAAATCCTGATTGAGAGTTACATAAGTGGTTGATCATCTTTTCATCTCCCTCATGAGGAGCCCATTTGCTGTGGATCTTGTTCTTAGCTAGTACAAACACTCTATGATGTCTGAAGGGAGGGGAATTTTTATAGTTATTGATTCTTCTACCTAGTGGTCTCAAGGTCTTGCCAATAGACCACTCTTTTGGAGGTTTATCAAAATTGATTGTGCATCTTTCTTTTCAAATTTTCCAAAGAGCATCTTCCTTGATGATATTCCACAATGTCGTATAGCACCAGATAACTTCTCCAAGTAATGTATATTTCTAGTTTATTTGGGTCTGTAAAGATAATAATCTCTCCACCTCTTGCCAAACCCCAAAGCTTCTTGGGTGCAAGAAGAAGAGGTTTCCCAAGCCTTCTCTACCATTGAGACAATGGATAGCCTCTAAGATTTCTAAATTGATAAAGGGAAATCAAGAAGAGGCACCATATTTTCTATTATTCTTTTGGTTTTGAATCTTGAGATGGTGGAAAAACATTCTTGCTTGTGCCGCAAAAGTGGTGTGCACATGCCTAGAAGCGGTGTCAAGTGCTTGACTGTAAGTGCAATATTTTCACACATTTTCTGATTTACTTGTCCACTATTCTTTCAGGTAGACCTGAAAAGTATTCCTTTGAATTTCCCTGTGAGTCTTGATTTGAATACTTTTCATCTCCTTCACTACCAGAATCCAACACTTGGATGAAGATAAACATGGTTGGTTCCAAGCCAAGGTGATCTCATTCAGAATGGAAGGAAGGGAGAAGGCCTCACGATTGGCATGGAAACAGGGAGCTTTTATGTGGTAATGGAGGCATTTGAAGGTGAGTAACATAGGATAGTGGTTTGAGATCACAAGGTCTAGATACTAATGGAGAGATGAGGGCCCCAAATTTCTATGATGTTCTGTGACACATAATCTCTAGTAAGTATTGCCTTCCATAGATTCATTCCATCTTGTAGATTCACCAAGATAAACCACTTTCATCTTTGACTTTCACAAGATGGTGATTTATTCCAATGGAAGGGCCACAAAAAACAATGAAAAAGTGAGGATGCTACAAAGAACAAAAGTTAATAAAAACAAGACTCTAGAAAGTCTAAAGCATGCAAACTTGAGTCCAAGTCTGACTAGGTAGAGGTCCTTCCTCAAGAAAGTCGTGCTTCAATTAAAACTGGACATGTGGAAGTCTTCATTCAGATAGCACGAAGTCCCAAACTTTTTTGGCTACCACATCATGGAACATTTCTCTCTCAAATGTTTGAACCCTTCCTCTCTACCCCAAGGCCTTTCCACCTGCCACATAAGATTTGCAGTTTAATTTTCTCACTTCTATTGTGGAGTCTATATGAAGACTCATGGAGTGGATTCTTCAAGCTTTGCACTCTTCCTACTGGAACAAGACGTTTTTCTTTGCTACTTCTAGTGCCCATTTGAAGCATTCCATACAAATGCGAACAAACCAAAAAGCATGCCCTCCATCCACTTAGAGCACTATTCAGGTCAGAATAATACAGATGCTCCAGAAAAAGTGCACATCCAAAACTGTGAGGCAATTATAGCATGAATGCCTCCGATCACCAAAATGAAAATGTCCAAAAATGATGAGCGACTAGCCAAAAAACATGCTTGCTACTAGATACCAAAAGCACGATTATCTCCAAGCTAAGAATGCGATTTTTAGCGCTACCAAAATTGTGATTGCCGTCCAAGTCTGCGTAGCCTAGTGGTTTGATGCCTTGAGTCTCTAAGAGGAAGTCCTAAGTTCAAGTCTTGGCTCGACATATCTATGAGTTCTCAAAGATGGGTGCCTCTACCTTATGAAGTTGGGTGTGTAAGTGTGTTTTCAACTCATTGTACTCCAAAAGAAAAATCACAATTGTCACAAGTAAATAGGGGATTGTTAGTGCCAGCATATTGTTGAGGCCAACATCATGAGCCTAGAGCATGATGTCAGTGAGACCAAAATGTAATGGCGAGAAAAATGTGACACTCACATAGTCATACCCCTTTTCACTTATCCACATACTCATAACCACCCCACAACTTACTTATCTGCATGTAGAGGACCCATACAGTCGAGCACCTATCTTGCCCTCCTTATCCCTCTTAATTATTATGGAACCCCAAGTTGGTACTACTTGTTCACTTTCCCTATTTCTTCTTCGAACACCACTTGTCTCAATAGAGATAAAATCCCAAGCTTAGCACACCTATGCAAACTTACACTAAGACACCCATGGCATTTGATTATGTTTCTTTAATATACTTCAAGAAAATCGATAGAACAATTCAATGCAACACAATGGTCTAGCTCGATCCCACCTTTCTTAAGCAACACATCATTTTTCAAAACCACCTGGTGATTATGACCCATAAAATCCCTAAGCATGAGAGTTAATGCACAGGTTTCAGCTAAGAAGCAAGGATATCCATTATCTTGAAAAAATAACATCAAATTCGGGTTATTATAACAAAGATATGATAGGCAGGTATCTTGACATCTTTTATGAATTAAATGTTGTAAGCTAAGGACACTAGTGCAATGGTGTGAGCTCAATCGCCCTAGAAAATCTTCCGTCCTTTTGTGTATACCTTGAGGATGTACCCACACGAATCAAGCCAAAAGACACCTAGTTTTGTGCATGGTAATATGCTTAACATCGAAACCACCCCTCTTATTCATTTGGATTCTAGGCTCCATTAGATGCCAATTCCCCACTTCCCTATAATAAGTCCAAGATATGACCAATGGAATCAAATTGTGCAAGGGTAGTTGAATTCGCAAGTCAAAATCATTATGAGAAAATTTAAGGAGTAACCATGTAAATATTTCTTTTTGTAAGAAAGATAGTTGTACATTGTGCATTGAAGCCCCAAGCTACATAGTGCAATTCATCCCCTTCTGAGAATTCTGAGAAGTCATAAAAAAGTGAATTTCAACAAAAAATGGCCTGAAAATGGCTTGCACTGGGTAGTTGATTCTCTCAGTAATGCACAACAAGCAAATGCTTCTCATTTTTGTTTTGAATTTGGTTGATCTCCTATTTTCATGGGTCTTGTATTGTCCTTAACTTTGCCCTCATATCATAAATTTGTTACACCATGGAATAGTATGCTAGAGTCTCTCTACAGCTCCACCCGAAAAAGATCATTTCCCCAACCCTTTATGCTTGGTCCTTTGATTTCCCTTCTGGAAGCAAGTATGTGCTTTGCCCAGAGAATGAACAGAAGGAGACCAAAATGTGTTATCTTTCTGTGATTTCTCATTTTTTGAGCATTATCAAATTGGAAGGCAAACTAGGAATGTGCACAAGACACACATTGACTCTTCAATTCAGCCTTTAGATCTCGTTCATATAGATATGCGTGGTCTTATGCGCACAAGGCCATTAGGTGGTTCTCTTTATTTTGTCACTTTCATAGATGATCCTACTAGAAAATTCTGGGTATATCCTATCAAAGCAAAGGATGAGGTATTCCCTACTTTCAAAAAATAGCTTGCTTCAACTAAGAGTGAAAAAGGAAATAAGCTTAAGGCTTTACATTGAGATAATGGGGGTGAGTATACCTCACATGAATTCTCTCTTTTATATCAGTCTAGAGGAATTCGTAGAGAGTTTACAAGTCCTTATACCCAAATAAAAAATGGCATAGCTGAAAGGTTGAATAGAACTATTTAGGATAGAGTAGTTTCTACACTACATCATGCAAACCTTTTACAAGACTTTTGGGCAGAAGCAGTATTACCTGTGGTTCACGTGATAAACCTTTCACCTAGTACTCCCAAAGTTTTGAAATTGGAACAAGAGTTACGGATAGGGAAGCCACATATTATGAACATCTTCAAGTTTTTGGGTGTGAAGCATATGTTCATATACCCCAAAACCTTAAACAAAAGTTGGACCATTAAGTCAAAGAAATGCATTTTTTTCATATATGGTCAACAAGGCCAATTTGGATATCGCTTATGGCTCATGAAACACAGACAGTGATCAAAAGTATTGATGTCATTTTCAATGATTCTAAGTTGCATAAACAACCCATTAAGGAGGTTGAAGTGAGAAGAGTGGTGTTTTAGGACACTAGTCCTCTAGTTATCATCCATACAAATGCTACACATATGGATGTTCAAGAGAATGTCTCATCAGATTAGTGTGCAAATGTTCCAATTCAACAACCATTGTGATGCTCTACACATGTCTCACATCCACGTGATAGATATGTTCCAGGTTTGCATTTTGTTATGTTATCATATGATGGTGATCCTTCTTGCCACAAAGAGGCTATGCAAATAGAGGATCATGTGAAGTGGGAGCATGCCATGAAGAGTGAGCTGGATTCTATTCACAAGAATGATACTTGGTATTTAGTACCTTATGTCACGAGGAAGGAGATAAGGAAGAGAGCTCACACACACACACACACTCTTACTCTCAAGGAGAAGCACACACACAGATTGAGGCAAGGAAGAATAATCTTCTTCTTCTTCTTCTTCTATCACATAAAAAATAATGTACAAGAATGACCTAAAAACAAGAATACAACAAGTGCAATATATAAAGATCAGTACATAAGGAAAAACCTAATGTCCGCAAATGAGTGAGCTGACAAGGAACAAATGTGCCATCACTCTCGGTAGATAAATCTAATAAAGCTCAATGAAGTATCCCTGAGATATACCGGCGTGACCACTATACATGTTAGAGAAATGAAAAACTGGTACGTGTCATCTTGGATCATCACATGTTGAGCTTGATTTCTCAACACTCCCCCTCAAGCTCAATGACATATCATGTAATCCAAGCGTCTCCCAAAACTTCTCAGCTCCAAGTGCTTTTATAAAATATCAGCAACCTGCTCATTTGTTCTCGCATAAACAAGATCAATATCACCTGCTAATACCTTCTCTATGATGAAGTGATAATGTACCTCGATATGCTTTGTTCTAGCATGGAAAAAAAGATTCCATGCTAATTGTATGCTGCTAAGATTATCGCACTAAATAGTGATAGGCTTTCCCACTTCCAGACCTAAGTTTGCAAGTAGCATTTCTAGCCATGATGCCTCACATGCTGCCATTGCCGCACCTCTATACTCAGCCTCTATACTCGACAAAGCAACAGTGGGTTGCTTCTTGCTATGCCATGTAACAGCTGCACTCCCAAGTAAGAATAGAAAACTACTAGTAGATCTTCTATCTAGAATGTTACGATCCCAATCTGCATCTGTGCATCCATAAACCTGCAAATCTACACCAACCTCATAAAACAATGCATAATCCAAAGTAGCACTCACATAATGTAGAGTGCGCCTCAGAGCTTCCAAATGTGGCTTCCTGGGAACCTGCATAAATTGACTTTCAAGTCCAACACTATAACTTAGGTCAGGCCTTGTAATTGCAAGATATATAAGACTTCCCACAATTTTCCTATACATAGAAGCATTTTGCAATGCTTCACCTGATGTAGTATCCAACTTCAAATTCTGATCTAATGGCATAGAAATTGACTTACAATCAACCATACCATACTTTTGCAGCATATTTAGGGCATATTTCCTTTGCAACACCCATATACCTGTTTTTGTATGTATAAACTCAATGCCCAAGAAATAGCGCAACACAACAAGATCTTTCATGTCAAATTCCTGCATAAGAAGTCGCTTTACCTCTTTGATGCTTACTTCATTATCACCACCTACAATCAGGTCATCAACATAAATAGCCACAATAGTGATGCCATCATTAGCCTTCCTTGCATATACTGAGTGATCTGCATCACACATAGAAAAACCAATGCTGGTTAAGTAATCAACAATTCTTGCATGCCATGCACTAGGGGCTTGCTTCAACCCATACAAATCCTTTTGCAACCTGCAAACATATTCAAGATGCTTTGAATCTTCATATCCTTGTGGCTGGTCCATATATACTTCTTCCTGTAACTCGCCATGTAAGAAAGCATTCTTCACATCCATCTGATGCAAAGTCCATCCTTTTGTTGTAGCTAATGCAACAATGTTTTGAGAGTAGACATTTTAGCTAGAGGGCTGAATGTTTCCTCATAATCAATGCCATATGTCTGTGCATATCGTTTAGCTACCAATCGTGCTTTATACCTGCTTATGCTACCATCAGCATTATGCTTTACCTTGTAAACCCATTTGCAGCCTATGGGTTCCTTTCCTTGCAACAATGGAAACAGCTTCCATGTATCATTTCCATAAAGTGCATCCATCTCCTCATCCATAGCTTTTTCCCAATCTACAATTCCAATTGCATCTTCAAAGCAAGAAGGTTTAACATCTTGTATTACCTTTGTCATGTAGGCACAATGACGAGCCATATAACTGTCATACGTCAATTGTTGCACTAAATTCCACATCCTCCCAGATCTTCTTGGCCCTGGGTCACTTCTCCTTGTATCATCTGCATGTGCCCTTCTTACTCCGGGAGTCTTCACAGACGGAAGTCCAAGTACCTCATCAAGACTCTTTTCTGAACCGCTTGAATCTCCATCAACGTCTTCAAAACTTGCACATGTTTTATGACCTGCAGAAAGCTTTTCTTTACCTTTCCTGGATGTATTTGATGAATTTTATGGACTAAAATTTCCACGCAATCTTCCACTCCATGTATTTGAGTTGGAACTATTGCTTGGTGATGCATCCGGTCCACTCAAAACTTGAGATTCTGCACTTGATTTTTCAGCATTTTCTTTGTCATTTGGTCCAAGATTCAGTCCTTCTTTGGCATCTGCATAGAAGCTTGACATTTCATCAAATACCACATCTCTGCTCATCTTTACCTGTCATGTGAGTGGGTTATAACATTTATATCCCTTTTGCTCAAGGGAGTATCCAATGAAGACACACTTTTCTATTTTTGGATCAAGCTTCGTCCTCAATTCATCTGGGATATGTACATATGCAATATAGCAAAAAACTTTCAGATGTGATAAGTTTGGCTTTTTACCTGTAAACTTCTCTTTAGGTGTAACTTGATGTACAGCAGCAGTTGGAGTTCTGTTCATGATGTATATAGCAGTATGCACAACTTCTGCCCAATAACAATGAGGCATATTTTTTTCAGCCATCAAGGCTCTAGCTATTTCTGCAATATGTCTATTTTTGCATTCAACAATGCCATTTTGTTGTGGTGTGTACTTGCATGAAAACTGATGTGGAATTCCATGATTTTTTAAGAAAACTACTGAACTCATTTGACATGTATTCACCTCCTCGATCAGATCTTAATGTATGAATGTACTTCCCTATCTTCTTTTCCACCATAGCTTTAAAATTCTGGAAGTGCGTGAACACCTTGCTCTTCTCTTTCATGAAATATACCCATACTTTGCGTGTATGGTCATCAATGAAAGTAACATAAAACCTGCAGCAGCCCATAGATGTGGTCTTTGCTGGACCCCAAACATCGGTATGTACTACTTCTAGTACATTATCACTAACATGCTTGTCATGTGGAAATGATGCTCTTGATTGTTTACCAAATTGACATGCTGCACATACCTTTTGCATTTTCGCAACTTTGAAATTTGGTAGTCCATGGATAATCTCCATTGACTACATCAATTTTAGCCTTTACAAGTTTGCATGTCCAATCCGTTTGTGCCACTTCTCTATATCTGCAATAACTCCTACACCTTTTGCAAACATGGTTGCATTCATTTCAGGAATCTTCACATTTAAGGTGAACATCTTACCCACTTTGTTTCCTTTGGCAACCAATCATCCATCCTGCTTGTACTTTTCTACATATAATCCATCAGCATTGAACCTGACTTGTAATCCCTGGTCAACCATTTGTCCAACAGAAACCAGATTCTTTGTTATATTTGGAACATGCAGCACATCAGCAAGATGTTTTCCCTTTCCATCCTCCATCAATAATGCCATGTTTCTTGTATGCTCAATAGGATGTGATGTGTCATCACCTATTTCAACGTATCCAGGAACTGGTGATTTCTAGAAAGTACTAAACCATTCAGCATGAGTGGTCATGTGATTTGAAGCACTTGAATCAACATACCAGACATTATCATTTGATTTTGAAACACCAGCAGACATCATATTCATCATGTGATGTTGAACCATGAATAGCTTCTCAAAATCATCTTCACTTGTGGATGCATAGTTGTTTTGCTGCCTTCTGTTATTTTGATTCTTCAACCTGTAATCATGTTCAAAGTGTCCAGGTTTACCACAATTCCAACATCCTTTACTATCATAACCTGAATTATTTCTTTGGAAATTTCTACGACCTCTTTGGCTCCCCTTGCCTCGAAATTGTCCTCTTCCTCCTGCATGATTTTGTTGTTGACCTTGGTCTTGGTTACTGTTTCCTCTTCCACTTCTGAAACCTCTACCTCTACCTCTTCCTCTGCCAGAGTAGAATACTTGCTCAGAACTGGGCTTCCCTTGGGAGTTTGAATCCTCACCAAGATTCTTCTCTTCAATGATCTGCATGGATACCAAATCAGCAAAATTGGAAATATTTTCCCTGGTCTGTATAGAAGTTCTGAACTGCTTATATGCAGCTCCTAAACCACAAAGGCACACTTCTGCCTTATCATCATCATCTACATTCACAACAATAGATGCAAGTGACTCACATATGCTTTTGATTTTCAAGGTGTAGTCACTTACCAACATGCTCTTCTTCTCCAATGTATGCAGCTCGTTCTTGAGTTGCAATTTTCGTGCCTTTGTATTGGTCTCATACAATGTGACCAAACTATTCCAATCCTCTTTTTGAGTCTTGGCATCCTTATGCGCCCAATCATGCTATCATGTATGCTAACAGATAGCCAGTACATTACCTTTCGTGCTCCTTGATTCCATTCCTCATATGCTCTTAACTAGTCTGCACTCCCATTTCTTTCTGGTAACTACTGAGCATTTTCGTTCTCTCCTTTGATGTACTTCGAGTATCCTTTTTCCATCAAGAAATTCATCATTCTAAATCTCCAAGCATGAAGTTGTTCTTCTCTAGCTTATAGCTCATAAGCTGACTCATTCCATTTGTGTTTTCCATTTCTGTGGCAATTCACAATACTGCAAAACACTACAAGTAGCACTTCTTCTTGAACACTGTCACACTATGATGTGATAGTTCAATCTCAGAAAAACATAGTTTTTGTTGGAGTTAAACGTCTGTGGAAGCACGTGAAGAGCACGAGGAAGAAGAAGAAGAAGCTTGGGGCATAACACACAATACTGAATGTATTACTAGAGAATGTACAAAGATAAGTAACCCATTAGGGCAATAGGTGTATATAGAAGTCGGGGGGAAAAAACCTCCTGAAGAGGGAAACAAGTGCCTCGGTGGTCCTAGAGTGTTCACGCACATAACTACCTAAATATATCAACAAATCCCCCTTGGGAGTGATGCAGTGAAACAAGTAGCTGGCACTCATGTATAAGGAAGTGTCAAGCTATGTGGAAATCACTCCACAAAAGGAAGTAAGCCCAAAGCTTTGCGGAAAGCTTCAAACTTCTCCCTAGGCAGAGCCTTCATGAAAAGTTCTGCAATGTTCTCCTGCATGGGCATATATGCCAAGCTGATCTCCCCAGCAGAGAACCTCTCCCTAACATAATGATAATGCACCTCAATGTGCTTAGTGCGAGCATGGAACACAGGGTTCCTCGCAACTGCCAATGCGCTCTGATTGTCAAGGAAGATGGTGGTGGCTGAAGACTGACCAACACCCAAATCAGCCATAAGGCATCTGAGCCACACACACTCAACAATAGATGTGAAAGCCGCCCTATACTCAGCCTCACAATTGGAATTGGCAACAGTAGGCTCCTTCTTGCTCAACCAAGATATACATGAGCTACCAAGCATGAAGCAAAAGCCACTAGTGGACACACGAGTGTCATAGCAACCAGCCCAATCAGAGTCAAAAAATGCATGCAAATCTGGTGGTAGTGATCCCCCCTTGGGATAAAACAACCCAAGTAGCCAAGTACCACTCAAGTAGCGAAAGATGCACTTAACCACCTGCGAATGCTTGACTCGTGGGAAATGCATAAACCTGCTCATCTGTGAGACAGCAAACTGAATATCTGGCCGAGTAATGCATAAGTAAATCAAGCATAGAACAACCTGCTGATAGAGAACAACATCAAATGCATCTCCAGCATCATGAAGACTCAGTCATAAACCTGTTTCCATAGGAGTGGCAATAGGTTTACAGTCTTCAAGACCAAAACACTACAATAATATGTCAATATATTTCCTTTGACACAAAGCCATTCCACCATCAACGTGCATAAACTGAATGCCCAAATAATGATGCAAATGCCCCAAATGAGACATCTCAAATGAGGCATGCAAATCAGCCTTACAATCAGCAATATGCTTCTCAATAGGACCATTGAGCAGCATGTCATCAACATAGACAACAATGATCAGAAGCACATCATTAGCATGCTTAACATATAAGGTGCTTTCAGTTGGACTGCTCTCAAAACCATGTGCAATCAGATAGACATGTATCTTCTCATACCAAGCACGTGGTGCTTGCTTTAAACCATATAATGCCTTCTTTAACCTGCACACCTGGTTTTCATGCCCTTTCTGCACAAAGCCACAGGGCTGAAAAACATACACTACTTCATGCAAGTCACCATTCAAAAATGTAGTTTTAATGTCCAACTGATGTACATTCCAACCATGATGGGCTGCAAGTGCAGAGATGCTCTGCATAGTAGTCATACGGCATGTAGGTACAAAGGTCTCATCAAAATCAATGCCTCACGAAGTAAAGATAATTTCCAAAAGAAGGTGTTTGCATAAGACCACAGACATCACTATGTACAAGCTGCAATTTCTGAGTAGCCCGAACTGAACCATCTTTTGGAAATGAGGAATGCTCCATTTTGCCCAAAATACAACCTTCACAAACATGTTTTCCAGGTGCCTCAAGTTTGGGCAAAGAGGACACCATTTCAGATTTCCGTAGGCGTAGCAAACTAGCGAAATTCAGATGACCAAAGCGTGCATGCCAAAGCTTTGCATCTGACATAGCCTGAGAATCATGTATAGCACATGCCAAATCATACACAGATCTTTCATAGTCTATAAGCTTATAAAGCCCATGATATAAAATGCCAGAAGCAACCATTTGACAGATCATGAACTGTATATCTATCATCAACAAATTTTATAGCCAAGCCAATCTTGGATAATGCAGAAACTGATAAGAGGTTCTTCTTGATCCCTAGCACAAATAAAGCATCAGTAGTAGTCAAAATGATCTTACCAGCTCCCATAACAGGATAAGAGGAGTTGATGGCACATGTAACAGTATTCCTTATAGGGGCAGGCTCGAGTGAAGAGAAGAAACTATGTTGCGAGGTAATATGTTCGGCCGCCCCCTGTCAAAGTACCAAACATCTGAGTCTACTGCAGACATGCACTGCTCATGAGAAGATGGGTCAAAACTAAAGAAATTAGTAAACGCCCATTCTTCTTCCTGCACAAGATTAGCAGACTCTGTTTTTGGTATAGAGGCCTCTACAACAACCATTCTAACCTCTTTTTTCTTTGCCTCTTTAGCACCCAGTTTTGGGCAGTTCTTTTTTATATGATCATTTCCTTTGTAGAACTTGCAAAACATGTTTTGCTTTTCAGATTTCTTTTCATCTTTGTCTTTCCTCTTTGATTGTGCAGAATTAGCATATTTCTGCTTACTAATTGAAGAGCTCCAATTTCCTTTACCCTTGTGACTAGCCAGGAAAGCTTGATCTGCAACATGCATAATGGACCTATTTTGTCTGGACTGATCCTCCTGCAATAGAACAAAGACTAACTCCTCAAATGAGAAGGCGTTTGGATTGCCTTTCATCATCAACCGAAGAGTAGAAGCAAAACTCTGATATGAATCAGGGAGACCATTCAGAACGGTTTGCACAAGCGAGCTATCTCGTATAACCTCATCAACAGAAATCAACTGCTCCTTCAAGTCTTTGATCTTTGTTAGAAAAATATCCATGGAATCACCTTCATTCATGTGCTCACTCTCCAACTGTTTTCAGAGGTAAGCAACACGAGCCTCATTCCTAGCTTGGTGCAATGTGGTAAGAGTATCCCAAGCATCCTTAGCTGTTCTACAAGAGCGTATGTGAGGAATAATGGCACGTTTGACAGACAAAGTTATCAATGTTGGTGTAAATTGCAAGCCTACACATTTGGCTCAAAGGATACATTGAAATCTACACATACATGAAGAAGCATAGGAACATATGCTAGTGGTTAACTACCACTTTACCTCATTGTAAAAGTCAAATTGACTTGGAATCTTTTGTAATCACCTACCAAAATGAGTCATGGAAAAGTAGCTCATTTGATTGAAGGAATATATCCTAATATGTATAGGGAGCCAAAATTTGAATTTGAATTCAAATCTTCACTCATTACATATAAAAGTGAACATGAAAAGTCGCGGGTAGGAGAGATCACTCCCAAGCTTATCATCTCTGATTTTGAGTGTGTGTGAGGACTATACTATAGCCTACACCTCTCTACACCATTAGGAAATGTTGTTCATGCCAATGGGATTGTATACAAGTGTTCATTAATAGATACATTTACATCATTCATCTCTGAGTTCTCTGTTAGTCTACTCAAAAGTCTGTCAACTTGTCAAGGGCATATCTCGGTCAATTCTTCACAACATTCAGTGATTCAAATCCTGTTGGATTCAGCTCAAAGTCATCTACATGCTGTCAAAGTTTGAAGTAATTCTAGTCAGCCATTTCAGAGAAATCTGCGTCGAGTTGAACTCTGGTCATTTTCTGCTATAGTCCTAAAAAGTCGGGGGTATAACTAAACTTGCTAAATTGATTTCTCTTAGCATAGTTTATCTTTTTACATCATTCCACTTGCAAATGGTAGCTTACAAAGCTAATTAAATACCCCTAGAAGGAATTTTATCAATTTCTACTGTGGTGGTCACACTAAGCAAAACATTCAGCAGGTATCAAGACATAAATAGAAGGTTTTGTTGAGTTTGTGAACTTCAAAGTTTATCTGTTTTGGTTCAATCATTACACACATCACTTCCAAAGTACATAGGCCATTTTTTTGTGTTATTGGAAAGCTAAGAAGGTCTACTTATCAAGTCTGAAGCAAAAGAGGGCTGGTACAAAGCAGGTGTAGCAGTACCTACTCAGTCTCTTGGTGCATCCATCCATCTTTCCCAATAGTGGTATCAGAGCAATAGAGGTAAAATGGGAGATGGTTTTCCTTCATTTATTGATAAATTGGTCAGGAACAACTATCAAGCTTGGTCTCTAAGGATGAAGACCTACCTACAAGGAAGGAGTCTCTATGGATACATCTCAGGAGATGAGGAATTTCCCTCATTCAAAGCAAAGAGGATTGCCAACCAAGGAAGAACAAGAAAAACTCAACACATGGTGTGCTAAGGATGCATTGGCAAGGTCTTATTTACTCAACTCTATCTTTGACTTTCTTTTGCCACATATCAGAAATTGTAAGACATCCCAAGAAACTTGGGAAACCTTGTCATCATACTTTTCCTCCAATACAAGGGCTAGGAAAAATGAGTTGTGGATTGAATTCAGAACACTAAGGAAGCAACCCAAGCAAGCTATTTCAGAATTTGTGACCAAGATCAAAGGTGTTGCAGATCAGTTAGCAAGCATAGGAGAAGAGATTGAAGAAGAACAAATTGTAAGGCAAGTGATCAATGGAATCAAGGCTGATGACAAATGGGAAAGCTTCACCACTGCAATGGATCTCTACATGGACATGCACACTCCAGATCTTACAACTCTCATGGGACAACTATTTACACATGAAGCAAAGCTCACCAAGAATGGAGATACATCCAAAGGTAATAACTCTTCTGCCCTATACACTGATAAGAAGTCTAAGGATAAAGGCAAGAGCAAAAAAATGGAAGATGAAGGTTCTACCTCCCAAGCCAACTATGCAGGGAGAGGTAGATCTTCAAGAGGAAGGGGCAGAGGAGGTAAGCAAGGTAGGGGGAGACCCTATAACTCATCACCATGCAACATTTGTGGTTTATCAAATCATACTATAGATGAGTGTTTCAGGAATTACAAAAATCAGAGAGGAAGAGGCTACCAAAGAGGTGGATACTCACAGTCAAGAGGAAGGTTCAACCATCACCAAGGCCACAACAACAATTACAACAATAATTACAACAAGAATTACAATGCCAACTACCAAGGAGGAATCAAAACCAGAAAGGACTACAAAAACTACACAGAGGAGCAGGATGACTCTCTTCTGATCATGAACATGACTTCAAAGTCAGGTACAAATGATGACCACCTATTCTACATTGACTCAGGGTGCTCAAATCATGTGGCTGGCAATGTGGCACTACTCTCTGATCTTGAGGAACCAAAAGGTAAACATCAAGTCCAAACAAGTGATGATACAGAGCATTCAGTAGTTAAAGTTGGAAATGTTAAGACTTGTGATGGTAATCAGAATTTGTAGAGCAGGGTACTCTATGTAACAACCATTACCAAAAATTTGATGAGTGTTGGTCAGATTGTGGAGAAAGGTTTGCAGGTCAGATTCAATCAATATGGAGCATTTGTGGAAGACCCAAGACATGGGTTCAAGAGGATTGCTAAAGGAGAAAAATCAGGTAGACTTTTCACTTTTGAGTTGGAAGATACAAAGAATATTGCACTATACAGTTATAAAGATCAAACACTTTCAGAGCTTGAGATTTGGCACAAAAGGTTAGGGCACATAGGAGAAAGAACCTTGAAACAAATGTGCAGGGACCAATGTGTGCTTGGGATACCTAATGTATCCAAGCAACATATGATTTACAAGTGTGGTGCTTGTCAATTTGGTAAGTCTCACAGGTTACCCTTCTCCAAGAAAGGATATATTCATGAAGACTACCTAGAGCTTGTTCACACAGATGTATGGGGACCAAGCAAAGACCCCTCAATCTCAGGTTCAAAGTACTATGTATCTTTCATTGATGATTATAGCAGATGGACTATACTGTACTTCATGAAGCACAAGGATGAGGTATTTAATTGTTTAAAAAATTATCTTGCATTAGTTGAAAACCAGACAGGAAGGAATTTGAAAAGACTAAGGTCAGATGGAGGAGGTGAGTACTTCTCCAATGAATTTGAAAACTTCTTGCACGATAGAGGCATCAAAAGAGAAATAACCACAAGGTATTCTCCTGAACAGAATGGGGTAGCTGAAAGAAGAAATAGGTTAATTGTTGAGACAGCTAGATCTATGCTTAATGAGAAAAAGTTACCTAACTATCTATTGGTAGAGAGTGTTTCTACTGCCACTTACCTCATAAACAGGTTACCATCTAAGTCACTTGATGGTATGACACCCTATGAAGCATGGCATGGTAAGAGACCATCATTAGATCATTGCAAAATATTTGGATGTGTAGCATATGTACACATTCCTTCTCAGATAAGAGGTAAGCTAGACCCAAAGGCTGAAAAATGCATTTTTATTCGGTATGATTTAAATAAAAAAGGTTACAAGTTTTATAATCCTACCAATAAGGGATTTATGGTAAGCAAAGATGTGATCTTTGATGAAAATGATTCTTGGTATTAGAATGAATGCAAGAAGCTTAAACTACCCTATGATTTGGAAGAGGAATTTCCAAAACTTGCAAAGGAGGAACCTATTCAGAATGAAGACTCAAGTTCAGATTATGAAGACACTATCAACCTTGAAGAATTCAAGGCATGGAAATCCAAGGGCAAAATGAAGATGAAGAAGCTTGAAGACATACCTGAATCTTCAACTCAATCAATCAGAAGATCTCAAAGAGAAAGCAAAAAACCTATCAGATATGGGTATGATACATCTCTTGTTACTAAACATTCAGTTTATCTTGCCAAAGATTTGTCAAATGAAGAACCAGGATCATATGAAGAAGCAATAACCAAATCAGAATGGAAAGAAGCTATGGATGAGAAGATTGGAGCACTCAAGGAGAGTGACACATGGGAGTTAGTACCTAAGAAGGACTCCATGAAGGTAATAGGATCCAGATGGATCTATAAGTTGAAAAGAAACTCTCATGGAACAATTAATAGGTACAAAGCTAGATTGGTAGCCAAGGGTTTTGCACAAACCCAAGGCATTGACTATGAAGAGACCTTTTCTCCTGTGGCCAAGATGCCAACAATCAGAGTGTTGGTAAGTGTGGCTGCATCAAAGAATTGGAACATGTACCAATTGGATGTTTAGAATGCTTTCTTGAATGGATGGATTTCAGAAGAAGTTTATATGTCACAACCTCCTGGCTGTGAGGATCCTAAGAAGGTAACTTATGTTTTCAAATTAAAAAAGGCTCTATATGGATTGAAGCAGGCACCTAGGGCATGGAATTACAGGTTAACTACATACCTCCAAGACCAAGGTTTTGTCATGAGCAAGGCTGACACTTCTCTGTTCATTAAGAGAAGTAATTCAGAGGTAATATATCTCTGTGTTTATGTTGATGATATCATCATTTCAGGTAATGATGTCAATGGAATCAGGGATATCAAAAGCCAGATGATGAAGGAGTTCAAGATCAATGATCTTGGTTTATTGAAGTATTTTCTAGGGCTTGAATTAGTTTACACTAATTCAGGGATATACATTACTAAGAAAAATATGTACAGGATATGTTGAAGAAGTTTCACTTGTAGGATGCTAAAGTAGCAAGCACTCCAATGGAGGTAAACCTAAAGCTAAGCGCCCATGAAGGTGATGAAGTCAAAGACATTAGAGGTTATCAAAGTATGGTGGGTAGCTTGAACTATGCTACTCTTACAAGAATCCATATTGCATATGGAGTAAGTGTGCTAAGTCAATTTATGCACAAGCCAAGGATACCTCACTTAGAAGCTGCCAAGAGAATCTTGAAGTATCTCAAGGGTACACAGAACCATGGTTTGTATTTTCCCTACACTTCAGATATTGATATCAAAATTTATTCAGATGCACATTGGGAAGGATGCAAGGATGATAGGAGGAGCACTTCTGGATATATTTCTTTTGCAGGTGACAAACCAATTTCATGGTCTTCAAAGAAGCAACCTACTGTTGCTTTGTCTTCCACAAAGGCAGAGTGTAGAGGACTGGCTAATGCCACACAAGAAGCAATTTGGATTAAGATTTTGTATACAGAATTGGGTTTGTTTACTAGGTCTCCAATTATCTTTGGAGATAATACAAGTTCTCTTCACCTTGCAGCTAATCCTATCTATCATGCTAGGACCAAACACATAGAGGTCCATTATCATTATGTGAGAGAGAAGTTGATAAGAAAGGACATTCAACTTACCTATGTATCAACCAACATGCAATGTGCAGATTTGTTGACTAAAGCTTTAGATGGAACAAAACTTTGCAGGTTCAAATCCATGATTGGATTACAGGATATACTTGAAGATTGAAGATGAAGACTTAAGCCAAAATGTTTGGCTTGAGGGGGAGATGTTGGTGTAAATTGCAAGCCTACACATTTGGCTCAAAGGATGCATTGAAATCTACACATACATGAAGAAGCATTGGAACATATGCTAGTGGTTAATTACCACTTTACCTCATTGTAAAAGTCAAATTGACTTGGAATCTTTTGTAATCACCTACCAAAATGAGTCGTGGAAAAGTAGGTCATTTGATTGAAGGAATATATCCTAATTTGTAGGAGCTTGATCATAGGGAGCCAAAATTTGAATTTGAATTCAAATCTTCACTCATTACATATAAAAGTGAACATGAAAAGTCGCGGGTAAGAGAGATCACTCCCGAGCTTATCATCTCTGATTTTGAGTGTGTGTGAGGACTATACTATAGCCTACACCTCTCTACACCATTAGGCAATGTTGTTCATGCCAATGGGATTGTATACAAGTGTTCATCAATAGATACATTTACATCATTCATCTCTGAGTTCTCTGTTAGTCTACTCAAAAGTCTATCAACTTGTCAAGGGCATATCTCGGTCAATTCTTCACCAAATTCAGTGATTCAAAGCTTTTTCGATTCAACTAAAAGTCATCTACATGCTATCAAAGTTTGAAGTAATTCTAGTCAGCCATTTCAGAGAAATCTGCATCGAGGTGAGCTCTCATCATTTTTTGCTACAGTCCTAAAAAGTCGGGGGTATAGCTAAACTTGCTAAATTGATTTCACTTAGCATAGTTTATCTTTTTACATCATTCCACTTGCAAATGGTAGCTTACTAAGCTAATTAAATACCCCTAGAAGGAATTTTATCAATTTCTACTGTGCTGGTCATACTGAGCAAAACATTCAGCAGGTGTCAAGACATAAATAGAAGGTTTTCTTGAGTTTGTGAACTTCAAAGTTATCTGTTTTGGTTCAATCATTACAAACATCACTTCCAAAGTACATAGGCCATTTTTTGGTGTTATTGGAAAGCTAAGAAGGTCTACTTATCAAGTCTGAAGCAAAAGAGGGCTGGTACAAAGTAGGTGTAGCACTACCTACTCAGTCTCTTGGTGCATCCATCCATCTTTCCCAAAATCAATGCATGTGTCCGAGCATCTCTGCCATCCCAACAAATCTGCTCTACAGTAGATGCAGCAGAAACCGTAGTACGAACAGGAATATGCAGAATATCATCATCTTCGATGTTGGTGTAAATCACAAGCCTACACATTTGGCTTGAAAGATATCTTGAAGACCCTACAATGTGAAGAAGCATAGGAACTAGTGCTAGTGGTTAATTACCACTTTATCTCCTTGTAAAAGTCAAATTGACTGGTAATCTTTTGTAATCACCTACCAAAAGGATTCGTGGAAAAAGTTATATTTTTGATTGAAGGAATATCTCCTAGGATATATGAGCTTGATCAAAGGGAGCCAAAAGTTTGAATATATTCAATCTGTTACTCATTCTCTATAAAAATGGTCATGGAAAACTCGCGAGTAGAACTCATCACTCCCGAGCTTCTCATTACTGCTTTTGAGTGTGTGTGAGGCCTATACTCTCGCCCACACCTATCCACACCATTAGGCAATGATTTTCATGCCAATCGAGTTGTATACAAGTGTTCATTAATACATACATTGACATTGTTCATTTCAGAGTTCTCTGTCATACTACTAAAAAATCTGTCAACTTGTGGAGTGCATATCTCGGTCAATTCTTCACCAAATTCAGTGATTCAAAGCTTGTTGAATTCAGCGCAACGTTGTCTACATGCTATCAAAATTTGAGGAGATTCTATTTCGCCATTTCAGAGAAATTCACGTCGAGGTGATCACTGGTCAATGTCTGCTACAGTCCAAAAAATCGGGGGTATAGCTTTACTTGCTAAATTAATTTCTCTTAGCATAGTTTATCTTTTTACATCATTCCACTTGGAATAGTTAGCTTGCTAAGCTAATTAAATACCCCTAGAAGGATTTTTCTCAATTCCTACTATGCTGGTCACACTGAGCAAAAGATCCAGCAAGTATCAAGACATAAATAGAAGGTTTTCTTGAGATTTTGACTTTCAAAGTTATCTGTTTTGATTCATTCATTACACACATCACTTCCAAAGTACATAGGCCATTTTATGGTGTCATTGGAAAGCTAAGGAGGTCCACTTATCAAGTGTGAACCAAAAGAGGGTTGGTACAAAGCAGGTTTTGGCAGTACCTACTTAATCTCTTGGAGCATCCATCCATCTTTCCCAACAGTGGTATCAGAGCAAACTAAGGTAAAATGGGAGATGGTTTTCCTTCATTTATTGATAAATTGGACAGGAACAACTATCAACCATAGTCTCTAAGGATGAAGAACTACTTACAAGGAAGGATTCTCTATGGATACATCTCAGGAGATGAGGAACTGCCCTCATTCAAAACAAGAGGATTGCCAACAAAGGAAGAACATGAAAAGCTCAACACATGGTGTGCTAAGGATGCATTGGAAAGGTCTTATTTACTCAACTTCATCTCTGTTTTTTTTTTGCCACATACTAGAAATTGTAAGACATCCCTAGAGACTTGGGAAACCTTGTCATCTTATTTTTCCTCCAACACAAGGGCTAGGAAAAATCAGTTGTGGATTGAATTCACAACATTAAGGAAGCAACCTAAGCAAGCTGTTTCAGAATTTGTGACCAAGATTAAAGATGTAGCAGATCAGTTAGCAAGTATAGGAGAAGAGATTGAAGAAGAGCAGATTGTAAGGCAAGTGATCAATGGGATCAAGGCTGATGACAAATGGGAAAGCTTCACCACTACCATGGACCTCTACATGGACATGCAAATTCTAGATCTTACAACTCTCATGGGACAATTTTTTACTCATGAAGCAAAGCTCAACAAGAATTGAGATACATCCAAAGGTAATAACTCTTCTGCCCTATACACTGATAAGAAGTCTAAAGATAAAGGCAAGAGCAAGAAGGTGGAAGATGAGGGTTCTACCTCCCAAGCCAACTATGCAGGAAGAGGTAGATCATCAAGAGGAAGGGGCAAAGGAGGTAAGCAAGGTAGGGGGAGATCATATAACTCCTCACCATGCAACATTTGTGGTTTATCAAATCATACTACAGATGAGTGTTTCAGGAATTACAAGAATCAGAGAGGAAGAGGATACCAAAGAGATGGATACTCACAGTCAAGAGGTAGATTTAATCATCACCCAGGCTACAACAACAACTACAACAACAATTACAACAATAATTACAATGGCAACTACCAAGGAGGATTCAAATCCAAGGACTACAACAACTACAGAGAGGAGCAAGATGACTCTCTTCTGATCATGAACATGACTTCAAAATCAGGTACAAATGATGACCACCTATTCTACATTGACTCAGGGTGCTCAAATCATGTAGCTGGCAATGTAGCACTACTCTATGATCTTGAGGAACCAAAAGGTAAGCATCAAGTCCAAATAGGTGATGAGACCAGGCACTCAGTAGTTAAAGTTGGAAATGTTAAGACTTGTGATGGAAATCAGAATTTGTTGAGCAGGGTACTCTATGTACCAACCATTACCAAAAACTTGATGAGTGTTGGACAGATTGTGGAGAAAGGTTTGCATGTTAGATTCAACCAATATGGAGCATTTGTGGAGGATCCAAGACATGGGTTCAAGAGGATTGCTAAAGGAGAAAAATCAGGTAGACTTTTCACTTTTGAGTTAGAAGACACAAAGAATATTGCACTATAGAGTTATAAAGATCAAACACTTTCAGAGCTTGAAATTTGGCACAAAAGATTAGGGCATATAGGAGAAAGAACCTTGAAGCAAATATGCAGGGACCAATGTGTGCTTGGAATAACTAATGTATCCAAGCAACATATGATTTACAAGTGTGGTGCTTGTCAATTTGGGAATTCTCATAGGTTACCCTTCTCAAGAAAAGGATACATGCATGAAGACTACCTAGAGCTTGTCCATACAGATGTATGGGGACCAAGCAAAGACCCCTCAGTTCAGGATCAAGGTACTATGTATCTTTTATTGATGATTATAACAGATGGACTATATTGTACTTCATGAAGCACAAGGATGAGGTGTTTAATTGCTTTAAAAAATGTCTTGCACTTGTTGAAAACCAGACAGGAAAGAATTTGAAGAGACTAAGGTCAGATGGAGGAGGTGAGTAATTCTCCAATGAGTTTGAAAACTTCTTGCAGGACAGAGGCATCAAAAGAGAAATAACCACAAGGTATTCTGGTGAACAGAATGGGGTAGCTAAAAGAAGAAATAGGTTGATTGTTGAAACAACTAGGTCTATGTTGAATGAGAAAAAATTACCTAATTATCTATGGGCAGAAAGTGTTTCTACTGCCACTTACCTTATAAACAGGTTACCATCTAAATCCCTTGATGGCATGACACCCTATGAAGTATGGCATGGAAAGAGACCCTCACTAGGCCATTGCAAGATATTTGGATGCGTAGCATATGTACACATTCCTTCTCAAATAAGAGGAAAGCTAGAGCCAAAGGCTGAAAAGTGCATCTTTATCGGATATGATCTAAATAAAAAAGGTTACAGGTTTTATAACCCTTCCAATAAGGGATTCATGGTGAGTAGGGATGTTGTCTTTGATGAAAATGATTCTTGGTATGAGAATGAATGCAGGAAGGTTACACTACCCTATGACTTGGAAGAAGAGTTTCCAAGTCTTGCAAAAGAAGAACCTACTCAGAATGAAGACACAAGTTCAAATGATGAAGACACTATCAACCTTGAAGAGTTCAAGGCGTGGAAGTCCAAGGGAAAAATGAAGATGAAGAAGCTTGAAGACATACCTGAATCTTCAACTCAATCAATCAGAAGATCACAAAGAGAAAGCAAAAAACCTAACAGATATGGGTATGATACATCTCTTGTTACTAAACATTCTGTCTATCTTGCCAAAGATTTGTCAATTGAAGAACCAGGATCATATGAAGAATCCATAACCAAAACAGAATGGAAAGAAGCTATGGATGAGGAGATTGAAGCACTCAAGGAAAGTGACACATAGGAGTTAGTACCTAAGAAGGACTCCATGAAGGTAATAGGATCCAGATGGATCTATAAACTTAAAAGAAATTCTGATGGCACAATTAATAGGTACAAAGCCAGATTGGTAGCCAAGGGTTTTGCACAAACCCAAGGCATTGACTATGAGGAGACATTCTCACCTGTGGCCAAGATGCCAACCATCAAAGTGTTGGTGAGTGTGGCTGCATCAAAAAATTAGAATATGTACCAATTGGATGTCAAGAATGCTTTCTTTAATGGATGGATTTCAGAGGAGGTATATATGTCACAACCTCCTAGCTATGAGGACTCTAAGAAGGTAACATATGTTTGCAAATTAAAAAAGGCTTTATATGGATTGAAGCAGGCACCTAGGGCATGGAATTACAGGTTAACTACATACCTCCTAGACCAAGGTTTTGTTATGAGCAAGGCAGATACTTCACTATTCATCAAGAGAAGTAATTCAGAGGTAATATACCTTTGTGTTTATGTTGATGACATTATAATTACAGGTAATGATGTCAATGGAATCAGACAAATCAAGAGGTAGATGATGAAGGAGTTCAAGATCAATGATCTTGGTCTATTGAAGTATTTTCTTGGGCTTGAGTTACTTTAAACTAACTCAGGAATATACATTACTCAGAAAAAATATATACAGGATATGTTGAAGAAATTTCACTTGCAGGACGCCAAAGTAGCAAGTACTCCAATGGAGGTAAACTTAAAATTAAGTGCCCATGAAGGTGATGAAGTCAATGACATTACAGGTTATCAAAGTATGGTGGGTAGCTTAAACTATGTGTTAGAAGATGTATTTTTTGAAGCATTTTTGATGAAAAATAATTGTAAAATGACAAAAACTTGTAAAAATATTTATGCAACTGATGTAAAAACGAGGAAGAGTCTTCCTTATGTAGAATAGAATGTTATGTAATTTTTCTAGAATTTTTGGAAACTCCTAGATAGCATATTTTTAGAATAATAGAGGAAAGGACCAAAATTCAAGTGTGAAAAGGGACACTTGAAAATGTATATAAGACAATTTCCTCTATTATGAGGGGGTTGGTTGATCATTTTTTTACATGCTATCCAAGTGAATAGAGAGAGTTTCCTGCTGAAAATCGTGTTTTCTCCTCTTGGTGTGGTTTCATTGATTTGTTGAGTCTATTCTTTGTGTATCCATGGAGATTTGTGAGCTTCTATTGTGTAATTCTGTTGAATGTGTATGAAGAGAGCTGAATATTGATGTGTTGAGTGATAAATTGATGAAGAATGGTGCTGGAGATGAAAATCGTCTGTTTTCACAGAATCGCGATTGTCTCGTCTGTATGGTACAGGTAATATTTTTGAGTTTTGATTGCATAATTGTGCTCTGCTGAGAAAATGGCATGTATTAGACACCAAGATTGTGGAAAATGGTGGAGATTTGCTCAAGATAATCCAAACCCTAGAAATTCCTCTTCATTTTCATCATTCTCAGAAATCTAGCCATTATTCTCTTATTTCTTGGATTCTATCATCAAGAAGGGGCTGTGGTCTCTTGAATACTTCTAGGATTGACAAAATAAAGATGACTTGTTAATTCTTTATGCTAAATGATTGGAGAGGACAACTCCAAAGATCAATAACAAACATTTTTTGGCGCCGTTGCCGGAGAGTATATCAAAAGCTTCATTGAAGTTGGACCTTGCTGGATCTTCTATTGTTGATGGTAATGAACACATGGAAAAGGTAATACTCTTTAATCAAGAAATGTGAACATGAAAAGGTAGATGTCTTTGTTTGTCTTTTGGGAAAGAAAGCAATAGATAATCTTTTGAGAATTGGAAGTGCTGAAATTTTTGTAAATTGATAGTGGCTCATCTCATTTTTTGAAGAAAAGTGCAGGTATGTGGAAAGTTTGAATCAAGAAAGCTGAAGATAAGGTAACATGTGTCTATTCTTGTATTTTTAGACTGCTTTTTGACTAAGTACTAGGCAAAATTGTTGATCTTGGGAAGATAACATGGTTGCATTAAGGAAAAGTCAAGTAAAGTAGCTAGATGCAAGTAGATAAGATCCATTTGTTTACCTAGTCAAAGCATTTTTCTTGAAAAAATTGATTTGCATCTTGAAGAAAAAATGTTTGAGTTTATCTTTGCAAAAATTTGATACTTGCATTTCCTAACACATTCTTCTTTGGGAAGTTCTCTTATGAACTGTTTTGATAGCCAAAAGCATAAGATAGTATAACCAATCAAGGAACACAGGATCAATAGATCACCAAACAAGAAACTCTAAGTAAAGTGTTTACCTTAACTTAAGGCAAAATCCAAAAAAAAAAAAATTCATAAAATTCATTAAAACAATCAAACAAATTTCTTTTTTCCTTGGGAAGATGGACTGAAGTTTTGTTGACCAGTGTGGAAGAGATTTAGGTGGTAAGAAAGCAAAAAATTTGCCAAAAACTAGAAAAACAGAAAAAACACGATTCTCTGTACAGAATCGCAATTTTTTGAATAAGGTTGTGACTTTGATGCAAAAGTACAGGAGTCTGTTGAATTGCAATTGGTAAAGGGTATTGAAGGGAAACAACAAAAGAGAATACTCAAATTTGCACAAAATAAGAAGTACAGAAAAAACACGATTTTCTGCACAAAATCACGATTTTCTGTAAGAGAAATTTTCTAGAATTTTTAGCATATTTGGGTTTTTGGAGAAAGGTAATTGCAAGAGATTTCATCAAGATTGAGCAAGTGAAGTTGGACAAGTGAAAGAGTGAAGAACAGTGGAAATCACACAAAATTGCGATTTTCTGGACACTATGAAATCTTGGAATTACAAGAGAAATTCATTTGAGTGAGTGAGAGAGAGAGAGAGAGCAAGGTGAAAATCGCGACTTTCTGCAGCAAAACAGTCTGAAGAATTTGGCAATCAAGCAAGCAAGGTAAGGGGTCTCAATATTATTTTCTTGCATTTCTTTACATTCTAAGTGATAAAAAAAAAGCAGAAAATAGAAGATATTAGAAAAAACACGGAATCGCGATTTTAGAATTTTGGAATTTTTGTAAAAAAAATGAAAAGTTTTTAGTAAACACTTTCATTGCATGTTAAAAAATAGACATGGCGATTCTATAGGTGAAATAAAACTTTAAAAATCTATATCTAAAAATTTTTCAAAAAATTGATCAAAATCGCAATTCTGTAGTCAAACACAAAATTGCGATTCTCTGATCTAAGGACAAAATCGCGATTCCAAGAACGCGATTTTCATTAGAAAACCGTGTTATTTACAATTGTGAGCAATCACGATTGTCTGGGAAGAAAATCATGAAAAACACGATTTTGAGTACAGAATCGTGAAAAACACGATTTTGAGCACAGAATCGTGAAAAACACGATTTTGAGCACAGAATCGTGAAAAACACGATTTTGTGTATAGAATCGTGAAAAACACGATTTTGAACACAGAATCGTGAAAAATTCGATTTTGAACACAAAATTGTGGAAAACACGATTCTCAATAGAAAATCGTGAAAAAACACGATCTTAGTCAGAAAATCGTGAAAAACACGATTTTGAGCACAGAATCGTGAAAAACACGATTTTGAGCACAGAATCGTGAAAAACACGATTTTGAGCACAGAATCGTAAAAAACACGATTTTGAGTACAGAATCGTGAAAAACACGATTTTGAACATAGAATCATGAAAAATTCGATTTTGAACACAAAATCGTGGAAAACACGATTCTCAATAGAAAATCGTGAAAAAACACGATTTTAGTCAGAAAATCGTGAAAAACACGATTTTGAGTAGAAAATCATAAAAAACACGATTTTAATTAGAAAATCGTGAAAAACACGATTTTGAACAGAAAATCGTGAAAAACACGATTTTGAGTAGAAAATCGGGAAAATGGTAAAAAACACAATTTTGAGCATTGAATTGTGAAAATTAATTGAATGATCCTTAGATCTGGGAACAAATTAAACACACATACTAGGCAAGACTTAGGAAGGAAGGAAATAGAGCCAGTGGAAGGGCAAGTGCAAAAAAGAAATCTAGGGCAAGAAAACATGGAAAATTTGAACGAAACAAATGAGCCCATTGAAACTAGGGATTATAGAAATATCCTCAAATACATGCATACAAATAGGTTTGGAACCTATGTATATCAGGATGGAATGCATAAGTTTCTCATTATATTGAGAAACTTAGAAGTTCCCCTGAACATAACACCAGTAGCTCAATTCAAAGATGGTAAGTATGAGGATAGGCAAGGATGTGTATACATCTTCTCCCAAGACCCAGAAAATTCAAATGACTTAGGGCAAGACAAAGGACCTTGGGAACATAATGTAGGACAATCAGATTTACCAAGACCACATGAAAACTACACTAGTACTGAGCAACAACAAGGGAGGAGAACACATGCTTCCCCAAATCCCTTTGAAAAGGAACCAGAAGGATTTAATGAATTTTCACTAAGAAGAAGACATCATTGGCAACCTCAGGGTAGAATGCTTAGACCATATCAAGTAGCCAAATTCATGAAAAATCAATATGAAGGGTATTTTGATCCTCATGCTCATGTTGCAGAGTTTAGGAAATTAATTAGAGCTGAGGAGGTGGACGATTACAAAGTCCAATTTGAAGCATTTGGTCTAACCCTAACAGGACCTGCATTATCTTGGTTCATCCCTTTGAGAAAGGAAATGTACCTAGATATTGAATCCTTCCTAGAAGCCTTCATTGGGGAATTCTCAAAGACTGGAATAAAACATAGCACAACCACTCTGATACACAGTTTTAAACAACAAAAAGATGAAAATGCCAGAGAGGCAGCTAGGAGATTTAAGCAATACATTGACAGATGTCCTAAAGAAGAAGTACCTTCCATGGCAAGACAAGTATCCCTATTCATAGAAGGATTAAGAAGTGCTCAATTAAGGACCCTAGTGTACTATAGGAGATGCCCTGATCTAGGAGCTTGTGTAAAAGAAGCAATAGATTTGGAAGATAACAGAGGCCAAGATCTGTTAGCATTTGATCAACCCAGATCAAATGAAGATAAAATCCCACCAGCAGAAGAATTGGCTCAGGCCATTGCTAAAGCCCTAGAGGTAAGCACTAAAACCAATTTGATAAACTCCAGGATAAACACAAATAAAAAATGCTACAATTGTGGAGAAAGTCATTTGGTACAACAATGCCCATATCAAAAGCCTCCACACTTGCAAGACAGGAAAACACTCAAATATTGTACACTAGAGAGGAAATGGACAAATCATACCAGGGAAGAATGCTTCTATAATAAACAACCCATAAAGGAGAGAGATTATGGGAGCCAAAGAGAATCAGGGTATATTGAGCAACCAAGAGCTGTGCTTGGGCAACAACCTCCTATACCAACAAATGTAGTACCAATCAAATACACACCAATAGAGGAGGGAAACTCAAGAACAAAGTCACCATACAAGGAGGATTATCAATGGAATGAAGGATATCAAGAAGAATGGGAAGGTTATGAATTAAGAGAACCAGAATTACAAGCCCTAGACTTAGGAAATGGAAGATTTGAGATGGACACTACCACTTTCATGTATATAACCAATAATTATATGTCCAATCAAAAACCTCAATTCAAAGGGAGACCAAAGATAACTTGTTATAGGTGTGGGGGAGAACATTTCATTAGAGACTGTCCACAACCTCCTACATTAAGAATAGAAGGAGCTTATTGCAAAGATTGTGGCAGGGAACATTTGATAAAGGATTGCCCAAAAAATCCTCAAAAACAACAAAAAACACCTAATAACATACCACTAAAAGCAGTCAATATCATGGAACAAGAAGAATTGAGTGACATTGACCAGGTGAATGTAAATGCTATAACAAGGTCACTAACAAAACAACAAAGAACAACTAAGGAACAAAATGAAGGTTCAATCTCAAAGGTGAAGAAAAATAGACAAAAAGGGAAATGGGAAAGGAAACAAAGAATGGGTAAAAATTTGGAAGAAGAAAATAGGGAACAATCAAACAGTACTTCTCCTCAGAAGACACAAACCCAGTTGAAGATAGGAAATTCACAAAGTCTAGACACTCTAATAAAAGCATACAAGGGAAGAATTCAGGAGGGACCAAGCCCTGCTGATCATACAATGGCTTATCCTATGCTAGACTTAGAACATGAAAGGATGCAGAAGTGTAAACAAATCATACGGGAAGTGCAACTCAAAATGGGGGAAGTAGACATTTCTCAAAAAACAGTTGAGGAATCTGAGACAACAAAAACAAGAGGAAATAGTATTAAGGACGAAAACCCACAAGTAACATTCCAGGTGAATATAGACAAACAATGTATAATTCTATATCATACCACATGGGAAGATTTAATGAAACAAAATCCTCACTTATAGAACCAAATGAAAAAATGGGAAACAACACCAGAAAATCTTCACCCACAACTACAGGAAATAGAGGAGTTGTGGTATATTCCCATTGATAAGATAGGAGGATATTGTGAAGGAGAAGAGGGAAACTCAACCTTAAACATACAATTTGGTAGAAACCAGGCCAAAACTATTCTGGTGGATCAGGTGTGGCCATCATGGCCATCATGAATAAACAAACTTGGGAAAAATGGGGAAAAAATGAATTATTACCCACCAAAATGAGATTGCAACTTGCAGATGGACACATAGAAAAACCCCTAGGAATATGGGAAAAAGTGATTGTGGACATATGTGGAATAGAGATAGAACATACCTTTGCTATAGTGGAATTCCCACAATCCACTTCATATGAAATTATCCTAGGAAGACCATTTATGAGACAAATGCAAATTGTGAAAGATTGGGGTAATGATTGCTTATACCTATAGAGCAAAGGAAGAATAACCAAAGTAAATCTAAGAAATGGGCACTACTGTGACATATCTCCTCAAGAATGGTATAAAATACATCAGAATCAAGAGTTGAGTGAGGAATCAGAAATGGAAGACCAGGATGAAACTGAAGCATCAGTATGGAAGTGCAATATGATAAGAAATCTTACCAATAGGAAAAGGAGATTGAGAAGAGAAGATTGTGTGGAAGGAAGGAAGTTACAAGATGAGAACTATGTACCACAACAATTCAAAGATGAGGAATTTGAGCCCTATGGGTGGAATCAAATTTTGGCTACCATGGATCTAGCCAGTGATGAATATGTAGGAGTGGAATTTCAAAATGAAATGTCTTTCACATTGGAATACAAATGATAAAGGTATCCGGAATAGAAGAGGATAAAGAAGAAGAAATGATATTAGAAAAACAGAAGACACAATTTTTGGAAGAAGTAAAAGCTGAAGATGCTATTAAAGATAAAATCTCAGGCAAGTATAAGAAAAACAAACACAAGGAAATAAAAGAAAATCAGGAGGATGAGAAGAAGACAAGGGAAACAAATAAAGATCAACAATTTGATGTACCAGCAAATTTCAAGACTTATGAAGTAGAAAACAGACTACTTCTCAAGAGGAAACCAAAGAGGGAAAAGAAGAAAGGGGAGGCTTATGATAATGAGGAACAAAATAAAAAGATCATGATCACTCAAGAAGAGGGAGAAGAAAGACATATTGTAGTGGCTGATGACATGACATCTCAAGAAGAGGAGTCACTAAGAAACTTGGCAAGAAACTATAGGGATGTGTTTGCTTATAGCTTTAAGGATTTGAAAGGTATTGATCCTAAAATCTGTGAGCTAAGATTCCTATTACACCTGAGGCAAAACCTAGCAAACAGAGACATTACACATTCAATGATAAATACTCTGCTAAAATAAAGGAGGAAATTGACAAGCTTTTAGCTGCCAATTTCATCTATGAAATAGAGTATACAGAATGGATATCTCCTATAGTTGTGGTACCAAAGAAGAA
Organism: Ceratopteris richardii; assembly: GCA_020310875.1. Lineage (NCBI taxonomy): Eukaryota > Viridiplantae > Streptophyta > Polypodiopsida > Polypodiales > Pteridaceae > Ceratopteris > Ceratopteris richardii. The sequence continues at coordinate 53,800,223 of CM035431.1, read as the reverse complement.
TGGGAAACTTAGGGTATGCATTAACTTGAAAAAGGTAAATGCAGCAACTATAAGAGATAATTATCCACTGCCTATAACAGATCATCTTCTAGAAAGAGTTGCAGGGAAGGAGGTTTATAGTTTTTTAGATGGTTTTTCAGGATACAACCAGGTTGCTATAGAATTGGAAGACCAACATAAAACTGCCTTTTCCACAGAATGGGGAATTTATGCTTTTAGGGTTATGCCCTTTGGGTTAACCAATGCTCCAGCAACTTTTCAGAGGTTGATGTGTCATATCTTCAAAGAGTTCCTGAGGAATGTAATGGAAATTTATGTAGATGATCTTTGTACTTTTTCATTAAAAAGACAAGATCACTTGCAGGATTTAGAAAATATATTCAGGAAATGCAGAACTTACAGAGTATGTTTAAATCCAGAAAAGTGTGTATTCTTTGTAAGACAAGGAAGAATGTTAGGTCACATAGTCTCTAAAAATGGAATTTCAACAGATGAGAAGAAAATAAAGGCCATAATAGAGCTTCCAAGACCTACAAGTGTAAAGGAACTTCAAACTTTCATGGGACATTGTGGGTACTATAGGAAATTTGTACACAAATTTGCTGACATAGCCAAACCCTTATATGCCCTAATTACAAAGTTTGAGTGGACCAAGGAGTGTGATCAAGCCTTTGAAACTTTAAAAACTTGTTTGGTAACAGCCCCAATTCTGAAAACACCTCAATGGGATAAAATTTTTCATGTCCATGTGGATGCTTCAAATTATGCTTTAGGATGTGTGTTAGCACAACCAATAGAAGGAAGCAAGTTAGATTTTCCAGTGGCATATGCTAGTAGGCAATTGAATCTAGCAGAAAAAAATTACACAACCACTGAGAGAGAGGGATTGGGCATGGTATTTGCTGTAAAAAAATACAGACATTACCTTTTGGCCAACAAGTTTAAGTTCTTTGTAGACCATCAAGCTTTATTATATTTGGTAAATAAACCTTGTCACACTGGTAGAATAGTCAGATGGTTTCTTTTGCTAATGGAATTTGAGTTTGAAGTGGTGCTCAGACAAGGGAAAACACACTTGAGAGCAGATCATTTATCCCGAATTCAGTCTAAAGAACCCAGTTCACCTTTAGATGACAATCTGCCAGAAACTTATTTGTTTAAGGTAGAGAGTGTTCCTGAGGGGGCCATGACTTTAGTACCATTATTAACCGTGGGACCTTGCAGAACAGTTGGGAACAATGCACACTTAGTATTACAAAGCAGGAACTTTATGTTACTAGCTGGACATTTGTACCATCTCAACCACACAGGCATATTGGAATATTGTACTCCTGAGGAAGAGCAACAGGAATATCTGAGGAGAGCTCATTATTGGAACCCTTGCACTCATGCTTCTAGGGTAGTCACCCTAAGTAATCTCAATAGGATGGGGGTACATTGGCCTAATAAGATTCAAGATGTAACAAAATACATTGATAATTGCAGGAAGTGCCAATTATTGCAAGATTCAGAATTCATAACTCTATGTTCGTTCCAGAAAAATCCAGATTGGAGTGAAAATATCATTGAGGAATTGAAAAGGAAGAAGAAAGGAAAACAAGTGATAGCTGGTATAGATTCAAAAAATCTACAAGTAATCTCTGAAGAATATCAATTGATAGGAGAACAGTTGTATAAGAGAGGAATGGACGGATACTTAAGAATTTGTGTTCCCGAGAATAAATATCTGGAAATGTTGGAATTGGCACATTCTGGAGTGACAGGAGGACACTTCTCAAGTGACAGAACTGCTAAACTCATTTTATATTCTGGCTTTTGGTGGCCAACCCTATTTCCTGATGCAAGAACCTATGTAAAAAGGTGTGATGTCTGTCAGAGGGTGAGTCAACCAAATAAAAGAGATGATATGCCATTAGTTCCATTAATTTCAGCCAGAGCCTTTAGTAAATGGGGGTTGGATTTCATTGGACCTATACATCCTCTAGCAAAACAATCCCATGCTGAATACATCATAGTGGCTACAGACTACCTGACAAAGTGGGCTGAGGCCAAAGCCACAAGAAGGAATGATGCTCATACTACTGCCAGATTCTTATATGAAAATATTATCACTAGATTTGGACTTCCAATTGAATTGGTAAGTGATAGGGGGACCCATTTTGTAAACCAAATCATAGAAAACATCACTAAATATTTCCTGATCAGTCATAGAAAGTCAGCCCCCTATCACCCACAAGCCAATGGGTTAGCAGAAAGTACTAATAAGGTACTTTGTACTGTACTATCAAAATTAGTAAACACAAATAGGAATGATTGGGATTTACAACTTAATCATGTCCTATGGGCTTATAGAGTGGCTTATAAAACTGCAATAGGAAACACACCATTCAATCTAGTATATGGACAAAATGCAGTTCTACCTATGGAATTTCTTATTCCAACATTAAAAGTAGGTAGTCACTACAATTGGACTGGACATGAACTATCAGAGAGAGTAATAGAATTGGAAAAGTTGGGAGCATCTAGACTCCAAGCCATTATGAGTATATATGTGGACAAGAAAAGGCAAAAAGCTTATCATGATGTTCACATAAAAGAAAAAGATCTACAGGAAGGAGATCTAGTCCTGGCATACACAGTCAAAGAACATCAGAAAAAATTCCAAAAAAAAGGACATGGACCATATATTATACATCAGATAAGCAACAGTGGAGCCATTCAACTAGCTAACATAGACGGAGAAATCATGCCAAACTTCATAAGTGGATGTAGAGTCAAGAGGCATGATTGTCCATTAACTGTTGATGAATGGAGAAGGTTGCAACAAGCTCAAAACAGGAAAAGAGAAGAGGAAGACATTAGAAAAGAGGCTCAACAGGAAGCAATGGAAAGGATAAGAAAAATCAAAGATCTTAGGGAAGCCTGTCTGTGTGAAACTCCTCTAAAACTAAAAGAACATGTGCTTATGATGTCAATGGATTTTCAAAATGAAAACATTAGGGTTTTGATAGATTCTGGAGCACAAGTAAATCTGATTAGTTCCGCTTTGGTAAGTAAATTTAACATAAAAAGAACTAAAAGCAGAACCTTAATCAAAACTTTGGAAGGTCAAATAGTACAAACAATGTCTTCACTGTCTATTGAAGTTAAGTTCAATGAAGAATATATGAAAATAGACTATGAAGAATGGCCAGATCATTTGATGTGTGAAAAGGTGATTTTAGGTCAACCATGGCTCCAACAAGGTAAAGTGATTTTGGATTTTGAAAATATGAAGCTTAAATTGAACATAAATGACAAAAGGTTTTTAATATTTTTATTGAGTAATGAAGAATAGGAAATTCAATCAGATGTTCATGATATACATTTGGAAGGGCTCACTTTTGCATTTGAAGATACATAGACATTACCAATACAAATGTTAAATGATCAAGCTTCATATAATCAAAATCAGCAAAAGATTGGAAGATCAAAGAAGGATGGAGAGATAGGAAGAAGGTGGCAATCATGGCATTGTTCAAAATCAGAGTTGTTTCAATGGAAAAAAGATCATCCATATTTGATTTGTATTTAGAAAATCATAACATGTTGAAATTATGACAAAGATATTTGATCTTATCCTTTTTCTAAAAAGAGAATTAGGAGGGGAAGAAAAGAAATAGAAAAAAAATATTATTTTAAAAAAAGAGAGAGAAAATATAAAAGAAAAAAAAAAATATATATAACAAGAAAAAATAGAAGGAATCATTGTTATTATAAAAAAAAAAAAAGAGAGAACGAAAAGTTGAGAAAAATTGTTTATTTTCCCGTCTTTTTTATTCTCGTTTTTAAAATTTTTTTTTTTAAAAATTATATAGCACAAAACAAGATCTAGGTAGAAGGGTAGTAGAGTTCTATTTATTTTTTATTAATTTTTCTATCATTGATAAATGTTTTGTTTTTCTCCAAAAAAGAGTTGTTGGGAAAAGGAAGTGCACTAGACATCTTGCTACACCTGTAATGATCACTTTGATTGAGTCTTTTTGAAGAAGCAAAATTTATTTGGAATTTTATTTTCATTCTTCGATCATGACACCTCAAAATAAAGATTACTTTTTGTGACTCATGTGGGTGGAGTTCTTTCTTTTTGTATGTTATATATCCAGGATGGTGAATGCAAAGGAGTTACAAATTCATGATTTCAAAGCAGAATCAGTTACTCTATCAAGAGGACACTGGTTTCTGGATAGTGAAGCTACAGTAGAGCAAGTGGACCTAGAGTCAGATGAAGAGCTAGAAATTCCAGAAGCTGAGAAGGTGCTGAAGGAACTCAAGGAGACCTTAAGCATAATTGGTCAGCACATATTCACAGTGGGAGTAGGAGGATATAAATATACAATGCTATGTCAGGAGTTCTACAGATTTCAAAGAGTTGCTGTCAATATGAAAAGATGGAAGGCAGTAGGGTTGCACAAATTATTGGAAGAGCCCATCTTCTTCATTGATTTTGAAAGAGTGGCACAAGTAATGGGCAGTCTGCTAGAAATAGGAAAAGGGAATGATGCTTATTTCCGGTGCAAAGTCAAGAACAAGGATAATCAGGAGGTGGGTATCACTATCAAAGCAGAACATATCAGAGCAGCTTTACAATTCTACCCTATGGGAACCAAGCTTGATCCCAGCTTTGTAGAGAAGAATAAGGAAACCTATACAGGGTATGCAAAATTCTCTGACTTCAAAGGAAGAGAGAATGAAGAATATGCCACAAGGATGTTCTTACAATATTTCTGCTTCCCAAAGTTACCAAGGTATACCATGCCACATAAATCTGTTACACTGTTGATGCTTAACAATAAGGATAGGACTAAGCCCTTTGGAGTAATGGATGTGACACCATATATCCATGAACAGTTGAAAGAAGCAGCAAAACACTGGGAACAGAAAAAATTCATGAATGGAGCCGAGTTTTTAACCAGGATCATTTATCATGTTTTAGGAATGGAAGATCAGTTGAAACTGGCTCCAGAGGCACAATATTTTAGAAGTCTTATGTCAGGAATCAAGATTCCTCCAAGGAAAATAGCTGTAAGAGAAATAGAAGGACAAACCCGCATGAGGGGAACATGAATGAAAAGAAAGGTAATATCTGAGGAAGTAGTTCCTGTAAAGAAAAGGAGGTTGGACCCAAGAAAGGTTGAACTAGAGATGGATGAAGCTACAAAAGAAGAACATGAAGATGCACAGAAGCAGGTACAATCCTCTGGTGATCCTCATCCACCCCAAACAAGCAAAGAACAATTATACACTTATCTAACTCAAGGAAATAACAAAAGAGCAATGTATGAGGCACAATATCAAAAGATGCTGGAAGATTATTCATGCAAGTCTACAGATTGGGTCCAAGAGGAGGTAGAGCATTATGAAGCACTTCATGATCAGATGATGGCAGCTGAAACAGAAGAGGTGTTTGTTAGAAAGGAAGTTGAGTTGCTAGCTTACTTCAGAGAATTGCAAGGACCTCCAGAAACCAGAACCACTATTGTTGTAAAAAAGAAGGTTCCAAAGAAACCAGTGCAAAAGAAGAAGTTGACTAAGAAGGGAAAGGGAAAATCAGTAGTTGAAACTGTAATCACAAAAGAAATGGAGGAAGTGATAATGGAAGAAACACAGAAGCAATCCACTGTGGTAGAAGCATCAAGACTGAAAGAACCAGAAATAGGAGGACCTTCACATTTTTCCTCTGATTCTGAAAGTGATATTGAGAGGTTTTTATTAAAGAGTATGAATTTATCAGTTCCAAATACTCCTAATGTGATTACACAGGCCCCTGAGAAACAGAAAACACCTGAAGATTTGAAGAAGAAGTCTCAGGAGAAGCAGATGCAGGAACAGGCAGTAAAACAGCTCAGTTCTGAAGAAGAAAGAAGGTTGATGAAAGGAAAGGCAGCTATGGTAGAAAAAGAAAGTGAAATAAGAGAAGAATTTAGTTGTGGGTTGGTACATACAGGAATAAAATCAATATGGACAAAACCCTCACAAACCTACTTCAAATTAGATGAGAGCATAGCAGAAATAGCAAAAAAAGCACAGATAAGCAGTCCAATTATAAATCAGAAAGGTGCAGATCAAGATCAAATTCAGGAAGAAGAGGAAATAGTAGTGAAAAACAATGTTCAAGAAGTCATAGGAGGAGTAGTGGAAAGGGAGATTATCCAAAGTATAAAAGATGTACTTCATGATTTGAAGAATAATGGAGAATTTACAACCAATAAAGATCAAGAACAAGAGGGAGAAATGGATCTCATGGACATTGATGAGCAGGAAGAAGGACACAAAGAACAAAAAAGAAATGATCAGGTAAAAATTATTGAGGAAACTGAATCAATTCTAGTCCAGGTAAAGGAAGAACAAGAAGAGCAAACAAGTAAAGGTCAGGTAAACTTTGTTGAGGAAATTGAATCTACTCTAGTTCAGGAAACCCTAATCCAGGAAAAGGAGGTACAAATAAAGGAAGGACACCTCTCTGAAGAGAAGCAACAGGTGATGGAGAACAAAAAGGTGCAAGGAATAAAGCTGACTTCAGATGTCTTACTTAGAGCAGAAGAATCTGGGTGCTCAGACTTTGGAACATGAAGAAGACATGGCAGATCAGGAAACACTGGAAAATCATCCAAGCAATGAAGAACATCAGGCCAAGGTTATAGAATATGAAGAAGAAGAGGAAGAGGAGAAGGAGTGCAAAGAAGACAAACAAATAGAAGCTAAACAAATGGAAATGGAAGAGGGGATGGAAAGAATACCCAAGAATATAAGATCGGCTTGTCAGATTATAATGAGCAACATTGAGCAGTTCAGACCTTCAAGCAAGAATATGATCATTTCAGGAATGGTAGCAGAGTCTGAATTTGAGAAAGGCAGTATGATCATTAAAGAACACAAAAGGGAGAAGGAACAAATGGCAGAACAATTGAGGAAGGTGCAGGAGAAAAATGAGGAATTTACAAACAGAATAATTACTTTGGAAGAGGTAGAAGTACAGAAACAAAATAGAATTCAATATCTAGAAGAAAAGAGTGTAAAACTAACAGAGCAGAATAATAAACTGGAAATGGAGCTGAGAAAAATTGAAGGAAGATATAGAACCTTGCAGACTTCTTATCAGATTTTGACTAAAGCAAATGAGGAAATCAACAAGCTATTATTGGAGGAAGGTCAGTTAAAGGATGAAAGTCAGACAGCTCAGATGATAGAGGAAGAAAAGGAAGAATTACACAAAGAGAGGATATAACAAGTTGCACATGGATATGGAAAAAGAAAGAAGTGATTGGCAGACAAGGAAGGAAAAGGAAAAAAATGAATGGATAAAAGAAAGAGAGTTATGGGCAATACAGAACGGAAGTCTGATGATGACAATAGAGGAATTACAAAAAAAGATGGACAAGCCACAAGTTCAGGAAGAAACACATGTAGAGACCACATATACAGAAGAATATGAGGTAGGAAATAATGATGGAATACAACATGGCAGTGAACCAACAAATAAAAGACTAGAGGAAGAATATTCAAAAGAATTTGTAAAAAAATTGCTTACAAATAGAGATCCTAGAATGGATTTTATCAGAAAAATGCATGATGAATATGAAGATCAAATTGTCACATTTGCATTGAATAAGGGAATCAATCCAGACCAGCATCATTGGGCTGCAGATGGATTGGGTATACCATTATGTATGATCATGGAAAGTATCAAGAACTATCAGTTGGCCAGAGTTGGGCTACCTCCAAATAAATATCTAGAGTATGAAGAGGATATCAATGTGACTAAAGAATTATTTGAAAGAGCCAATCCAAAGTGGAGGAACAAATGGTTGGATGCAAATAAAGAATGCAGGAAAATTTGGAAGGAAGCACCTCTTCAATTAAAAATTAATCTAGCCTACTGCCCAGTAGCAAGAAGAAGAGAATGGACAATTTTTTGGGAAAGACGGAGAGAAGGTCAAATCCCACCTAAATGGTTGAATTTCCCAAAGATAGCTGGTCCAAAGGCAGGAACATGGCCTACAAAAAAGTACATGGTGGACACAGCTGAGTCTGTTATAGCTACATACAAAGATGTAAATGACCCTGGCTGCATTTTACTGATCAGAGTAATGAGATTGATTTGGCCTGTATAGAAACATACACCGATACAGATATCAGAACATTAAATTACATTGGCTTCAATTCTCCAACGGATGCATTATTGTTTGATCTTAGTGAAACACCCGATAGAATCTGTTTAATGGCATACTACAGCAGAGTAATATTTTTGGGCAGTCATTATTTACAAATTTTTGAAGATGCATTCGATTATGGGTTTTTTGAGAGAGAGTCAGAAATATTCGGAAACTTGTCAGTAGTCACCAAGTCTCACCTTACTGCATATGAAGCGGCTTACACAGAATATTTGAAAAAGCATGTGATTGATAAACCAAAAGCTGCAGTACAGTGGAGAAAAGCATTGTTTGAAATGGTAAATAACCTGAACATTACATAAAGAAAAAGTCATGACTTACTATCACAAGTCTATCAAAGAAAGAAAAAGTGAAGAAAGCAATCAAGACATAAGAGCGGGAAAGTCTTTTGTCAGGAGCCAAAAGGTTTAGGAGGGGAAGGATGTTAGAAGATGTATTTTTTGAAGCATTTTTGATGAAAAATAATTGTAAAATGACAAAAACTTGTAAAAATATTTATGCAACTGATGTAAAAATGAGGAAGAGTCTTCCTTATGTAGAATAGAATGTTATGTAATTTTTCTAGAATTTTTGGAAACTCCTAGATGGCATATTTTTAGAAAAATAGAGGAAAGGACCAAAATTCAAGTGTGAAAAGGGACACTTGAAAATGTATATAAGACAATTTCCTCTATTATGAGGGGGTTGGTTGATCATTTGTTTACATGGTATCCAAGTGAATAGAGAGAGTTTCCTGCTGAAAATCGTGTTTTCTTAAGGGTTAACCAATGTCATGTCCCCAGCTACATGACGAAGTTTCTTGGTAACGGCTGGGAACATGAGCACATTTGAGATCCCATTCTCATTGCAATGCTCGCTGACTCTCCTTTTGCTTACTTCATCATAATAGCCAACTGTTATGCATTCAGTGGCGCTCACAAACCGATGCAAAGGAGTGTGATTTACGTTTGTCTTCACCCTGCAAAAAAGAACTATGAGTCACAGAGAGCATCATTAAAGCCATGGAGATAGAAAGAAGATTACTTACCAAGTGAGGCACTCCATAGCATGACATCTTGCCTTCAGAGCAGTTGAAACAGAGAAAGACTGGTCTCTGCTATGGAAAATTACTATCCTCCAAAGAGGAGACATAGTCAACTCTGCAAAATCAGTGGCCATCTTCCGAATCTGAGGGTGTTTGAAGGGTTCATCATCATTAACTGATCCCAACATCCTAAATCCATAGGGTATGTCCGCTATGAGAAGGGAGAAATGTTTTCTAGGCACAACAGAACAAATATTATTTACATCACTACAGAACACATTGTAATATACAGGCCTAAGGGGGTCTAGGGGATTGGAGAAACATTTAAGATCAGGTTCATCATCAAAATCCATCTCCTTCGCTTTCAGTCTAGATTTCTCATGCCTTGCTCTTTGAATGTGAGCAAGGAATGCAGGGGGGCAATCATCTAGTACCTCTGTAGACTTACTTTTCCTTGGTTTCTGCAGAAAAAATTGGAAAGACAATTAAAAGAGCTCTTCAATACAGCAAACAGAACATAAGGAAGGGATGCATGGCATCGATTTCTTGTTGGGGTAGATGCTAGGCATCGACCTTCTACTGAAAATCGATGCTTGGCATCGACTTTGGGACATAAGTCGATGCCTGGCATCGACTTTTGCCACGAGGTCGATGCCAGGCATCGACTTATGTTGCAGGTCGATGCCAGGCATCGACTTATGCTGCAAGTCGATGCCAGGCATCGACTTATGCCCCCAAGTCGATGCCAGGAATCGACTTCTGCCTGCAGGTCGATGCCAGGCATCGACTTTTGCCTGCAGACTGATGCCAGGCATCGAATTTAGCTGTAAGTCGATGCCATGCAAGGCATCAAATTGGTTAGGTGAATCAAGGCATCTAACTTAATGGCAAACCAGGCACAACCTCAGAAAGAGAACCTACCCAATCACGAAACAGGATGAAATATTCTGATAAGGCTTTGTAGGATGATGTGGTTGGATAGTCTGCTTGGACCTCTGTCCAAGAAAAGCAACCCAGCCTCTTCATCATCACCTCCTGAATCTTCATGTACACTTTATGACTACAGACACAGAAATATAAAAGAGACTAGGTTAGACCAGAAGCATGGGAGGAGGGAAAAAGGATCTGAGAATAACATACATACTTATTGAGCTCAGTCACCATCTCCTCCAGGCTTAAATCCTTCGAGATTACCCTTGACAAAGTTGATATGATCAATGTATCATCCTTGATTCCTTGAAGGGCCCTCCTTGGGGTCAGCTTCATGTCCTCAGGAACGTCTTCAATTGAAAGGTCAACTTTCCTTCCCTTTCCCTTCAGTTCAACTTGTGGGTCTGGCCTCGACTTTCGTTGCTTCTGGCCCTTGACCTCCTTGTTCTCCCACATTGTGAAAATTCTATCCTGTAGATCCCAGATCTCACCTGATCTGAATGCCAGTTGAAACCATGGATCATATTTCCTCAAGGCATCAGACTTTGTATTCTCATCCAATGCAATTCCAACCTCAATAAGGCATTGCTTTCGTAGATTGGGATGTATTCTTCCAGCTTCCTTCACAAGACAATCTTCATATTCATGCTGGAAGAACCGAATTCTCTCTATGGAGGACATTTTCTGCCTGTAGTCATTGTCGTTGTTGTGATCCCAAGCAAGAAGCTTGGCTTCCTCAGTTGTAAGACCAGCATATATCTTACACTCTGCATACCTAAAAAAAAATGTAGTAGGGTGCTCCTTCACTAACTGTCTACGAGCCTCTGCAGAGTGTGAACCTCCAATCACATAATAAGTGTAATCCTCAAACAAACCCTCATTGAAATCGTCCACACAGCTGCACTCATTCGGATCCACCATGACAAGGAATGGCACAACAGTAGCATGAGGATTTATTTTCATTTTCTTCTTAAGATTATGGACGTGCAAATTATGTGGCTCCCTGATCTCAAGGGGCCTCCTCCCTGTGACTGGATCTACGGGTGGCCTGTGGATGATATTGATTGGCAGGTGGAACAACTGCCCCTTCTTCACAACTTTTCTTCTAGCTATGTCCTCCCTCATCTTATTCTGCTCAGTACCAAGAACACCAGATGCAAGCTCTCCACCAGGTGCAACAATTATGTCCCCAGAGCTAGAGCTTGAGTCAGAAAACCCCTCTTCTAAAATTATCTTCTTTTTCTTTTGGAGCTTTTTCTGCACGCTCTGCTTACCCCTTGCCTTTACAGGGGTCGTCTTCTTCTGTTGTGTTGGCATGATATTGCCCTGGATCCATGGCATCAGATCCTTGATGAAATTCACTGAGTCTCTGCATATCTGAGCTAGCCCTTCTGGAACACAGCACTCTGGGCACAAGAAATCCATCTTGCATATGACATTTCTTAATCCTTTCGATGTCTCCACCAAGAAAAGCAGGTTGTCAGAATCTTCATCTTCATAATCCAGTTTGTAAACAAGGCCATACTGAAAACCTTGTGTTGTCGTGATCTTTCCTCTGCCATAAGCCCCTGCGAACACAAGGAGGACTGCATTCTTCTCTTCAACGTACTGAAGGCACCACTCTAGATTTGTCATGTCCCGAAGTGGACGATCTGTCCTCATGACCTCCGTCTCCCTAGACCTTTCCCTCATATTTGGATCCTCCTCAGGAATTTTTATGCTACTCTGTCCACCTGAGGATATTCCTAGTGGGTTGCTGGCCTTCTCAGAGGATAATGGTGCAATAATTTTCTTTGGTTTTGCTTGGTGACCAATGCCTTTGTCACGTTGCTGGTCACCAGAGCCCATGGTGACTCTGAGCTTCTTGATGGGCCTTTCATCCTTGTACTCTGCATCCCTGAAGGCACTTGGAAATATCAGATCAAACGTAAATGTGGTTTTCAAAGGCCCAAGTCCATGCCAGGCATCGATTTTGAGCTTCAGGTCGATGCCATGCATCGATGTTTAAGTGCATGTCGATGCCAGGCATCGACTTTGTGTGCAAGTCGATGCCCGGCATCGACTTGAGGGTGAAAGTCGATGCCAGGCATCGACTTGGGGGTGCAAGAGTCGATGCTTGGCATCGACTTTTGGGCCCATGTCGATGCTTCGCATCGACTTTTGGGCCAAGTCGATGCCTGGCATCGACTTTTACCCTCAAGTCGATGCCTGGCATCGACTTGCACACAAAGTCGATGCCTGGCATCGAATTGGGCCCAAAAGTCGATGCCAAGCATCGACTTGGGCCCAAAAGCCGATGCCAAGCATCGAATTTGCACCCTAAAGTCGATGCCTGGCATCGACTTTTCAGTGCATGTTGATGCCGGCAAGTCGATGCTTGGCATCGACTTTTGGGCCCAAGTCGATGCTTGGCATCGACTTTCAGGTGTAAGTCGATGCCAGGCATCGACTTGTCGGTGCAAGTCGATGCCTGGCATCCACTTGCACCTGCAAGTCGATGCCTGGCATCGACTTGCAATCCTAAGTCGATGCCTGGCATCGACTTACACCTTAAAGTCGATGCCAGGCATCGAGCTGTACATGCTTTGGATCCATATTTCTAGAGGTAAGAAAAATAAATACCTAGAAATCACACTTTTTACACAGACATACAGAGGAATCTTTTTGGAATCTTTATTTATGGTATGATTTTGTCTACCTCTTGGTACTTTTGCCAACATTCTTCTTCTCCATCAGACTTGGCTTGCTGGTATGCTGAGCTCTGTGCTCCATGGCTGTCTGTGCTCTGCTGCTCTCTCTTGCTCGTGGATTTTGAAAATGCGAATGATCTCCTCCTCTGGTATTTATAGGCAATTGGGTAACTTGAACCAGAGACTAACTGGATCTAATTGAATGAGTCCAGTTGCTAACTAAATCTGTCAACTTATCTAACCAGGGAATAACACCCACACAAATAGGCTGTTTCAGAGCCACTTTAATGAAATATTCATAGACCCTTGCAACTATTTATATACATTTGCATAGAAATTACATTTCAATGGCAAGAGTATGGTATGTCCATGAGGATGTCTAAACTCATGTAGATATTTTTTTCTTAGAATCTCTTTCTTGGGAGAAAATCAAGTCAAAGTTGTGTTAAATGTGGGAGACTAATGACATCTTTATAGTATTACCCTTCTCACTTTAGTTCATATTCACATTTATCTTGTAACTCACTGTTGAAATGGAAAATCAATGTATGAATAAACATTCAAGTACAGAACCTTGCAACTATTTATATACATTTGCATGGAAATTAAACTTCAATGGCAACAATATGGTATGTACATGAGGATTTCTAATCTCATGTAGAAGTTTTTTCTTAGAGTCTGTTGCTTGGGAGAAAATCAGGTCTAAGTTGTGAGATTAATGACATCTTTATAGTGTTATCCTCCACACTTTAGTTCATATTCACATTTATCTTGTAACACATTGTTGAAATGGAAAATCAATGTATGAATAAACATTCTGTGTACCTCTTTTACACATAATTCTTTTTTAATATACTTTCATCTACCTCTTTGATATCTAGCCAAGACCACAATAAAACCTAATCCTTGAAATCTTAACCAAATGTAAAATTTCTTCTTGTATAGTGTTCAATGGCATAGCATATTCCAGTTGGAACTCAACTTGGATATATTCCAGTTGTAAAATTTTTTCTTGTAAAATTTCTCCAAACAATTTTATTATATATTCCTGTTGGAACTCAACTTGGATATATTTTGATTCATTCACAATGCTTAGACTCAATGACTCATATGTAGTTAGAAATCAACTGTGTTTCTCATTTGAATCAAAAGTGAATCAAATCTTTGGTTCCCTTATTAGTGTATATTTGAGTAATTAAGTGATTTGATGTAATTTGATGTTTAATGTTATTTAATGTACTTTAATAAGCTTTTGATTTCATATCTTCTTGATGTGACATTTGATGTGACATCTTCACTTGATCTCGGATTTCTACTTATTTAAAAAGGTCATTCATCTTTAGTCTTCTGTGAACTCAGTGAAGATGAGCTCAATCTTTTCAGTGGATGCTTGGGCATCAGCTTCCTCTGCTCATATTGATTCATTGTTCTCAGTTGAACCTTTCTAGAGAAGTGATGATCCCTATGATTTAGAACATGCTGATGATTCCATGTTTTCTGTTGAGTCATTTAAGTTATCCAATTCACAGTGCAATGCTGCTCAACCAAATGCACCTCTTGATCTCCCATCTGATCCAACCATTGATCTCCCTTCTGACTCAAGTGCATGTGGAGCAACGAAAAAAGCAAAGCAAGCTCAATCTACGATTTAAAAGAAGGTCTCGTGAAGTAAGTCGAAAAAGATTTAAATTTCTTACTTCAGATAGACATATTGCATTGGATATTGTGAAGCATTGTTGTGGTTTGAAATGTTTGTATAATTTAGGAATGAAGAAACTAAAGCACATAAGAGAAAAATTCTCCATTTAGATAGTGAAAGGCAAGATATATACCTTGTTTCTTGCATGCAAATGATTGAGGATAACATGTCAGTAACGCGTGTTGGTTTTGAATATTTCTTTACTCAAGGGATGCCATGCTGTAGGGCTGCATTTAAAATTGCAATGGGTGTAGGAAATTTTAGAATACATAGGGTTCAACAAGGGTTTTTGAATGGGCATCTCATTTTGGATATGTTCCATGTTGGGACCAAAGGATCTGTTGGACGTCATGCAATGAATTGGATGATGAACTATTTTAGCTTGCATTGTGAAGTTATGCCTACAACTGGAAGGTTGCACTTGTCAGATAACTTTACTCGTCGAGAGGTATTTCAAATATATAGAGAAGACATGGAAAATGGAAATGAGAAGTATGTGTTGTATCGTCACTTTACTCGATTATGGAAGGAAGAGTTTAACAATGTTTCTATTCCTCATAAAGTTAGAATGGGTGAATGTTTAGTTTGCGCCACTTTGAAAAACATGGCAAAAGGGGCTACAACACCATAGGAAAAGCATAATTTTAAAAACCTTCTTAACAACCATCGTGACAGTCAAGCATTAGAGAGAAAGAAAGCAATTCATCATCGAAGTAAGGCACTCAGAAATCCGGAGCGTTATATGTGTTTGTTGATCGATGGTATGGATAAAAAAAAAACTTGTTTGCCATATTTTTATCGCATCCCTAAGGACATTGGAGATGAAGTCCTTGTGCAAATGCATTTGGTTGGTGCTTTGGTATACAATGGAACTGTAATGTCCAAGGTTTTCTTCACATATCCGAATGTGCATAATGATCCAAACCTTACAGTTACTGTCATTCATCGTGTTTTGCAATCATGGAAGGGTCTTTTGCCACCAACTCTATATTTGCAACTAGATAATACTGCAAGAG
Organism: Ceratopteris richardii; assembly: GCA_020310875.1. Classification (NCBI taxonomy): domain Eukaryota; kingdom Viridiplantae; phylum Streptophyta; class Polypodiopsida; order Polypodiales; family Pteridaceae; genus Ceratopteris; species Ceratopteris richardii. The sequence continues at coordinate 53,784,651 of CM035431.1, read as the reverse complement.
AGAATAAAAATTCTACAGTCTTTGGATATTTAAGCATGCTTGTTGAAAAACAGGTATTTCAGAAGGTTAAGGTAAATTTTCTTCTGGTTGGCCACACTCATGATCACATTGATCAAATGTTCAGTACTTTCTCTAAGAAGTTGGCACGTAACAATGCTTTTACTCTTCCGATTTTATCTGAGCTGATTTCAGAAGCATATACTCCAAAACCAGAAGTTCAACACCTCACACAGATTTATGACTTTAAGCACTTTTGCTCAATGGGCCTTGATAACAGTGCTAAGGTTTTGGCTCCATTGCACAATATTAGTTTCAACCATGTATTCTTGATGAGGAGGGTTGATGAAATAACCCTTTTATTTGCAAAGCAGTATTCATCTTCTCTTGGGTGGGAGCCTAAAGAGGGATGCAGATTCTTATTGCAGGTGCTTAATTTGTCTACTGTAACAGTGTATGGTGCAGAACAATCACCATATGAAGATAAAAACAATACAGAAAGATGTGGAAGTGTGGTTGATCAAAGTAAAAGCTGGATGCATGCACTCATTGAAAAGAAGAGACATATTGAGCGTGCAAAAAAATATGATGGAGATCAAGATGTATCTTGGTGGGAGGACTTTTTCAATCATCAAGAAGAGATTATACAGTATACAATTGCAGGTCACTGGCCAGTTGATGTTCCATTCACATGGGATTTTTGTACACAAAGATCCGTGAATGTGGCCCAAGCATGTAATGCAGATGCACTTCAAAGTTTTATACATCCACCAGAAAGAAATATTTATGTAGGCCCAAGGATGACAAAACAGGCAGAAGCAAGATGGCAAGGAAATTTAATAGAGATAAATGTTGGAACACTTATTGCAGTACTTGCTGATGGTGATGAGGCTACCACACCGTTTTGGATTGCAAAGGTTTTAGAGATAACTAAAGATATTGATCAGAGAAGAATAGAGGCTTTGATGGTGCATTGGTATTACACTAAAAGTAGTAATGCATTCACAGGTAAATATAACTTAGAAATGGTGTGTGATACTAAACGAACAGGTTCAAAAAGGAAAAAGAATATTCGAAGTGTTGATATATTTAGGTAGTGATGTGTGTGAACACTCTAGGACTGCCGGGGCACTTTTTTCCCTCTTTAGGAGGTTTTTTTCCCCCGGCTTGTATATACGCCTATTGCCCTAATGGGCTACTTATCTTTGTACATTCTCTAGTAATACATTCAGTCTTGTGTGTTGTGCTCCAAGCTTCTTCTTCTTCCTTGTGCTGTTCGCGTGCTTCTGAAGACGTCTAACTCCAACAATTGGTATCAGAGCAGGTCGTTGCTTCTTCTAGGGCGCCGTCGACACTCCTCCGTTTGCAGTCTCAGATTCGCACGAAATTTGGTGAGCATACTCAGGGTGAGCTCGTTTCGGCCTCCGAACGCACTATCGCAGCGCTTGTGCAGGCTATTTCGTCCTTTTGTGCCAAAGGTATATACCAGTTTCTGTTCGCTAGTTTAAGCGTCTCGAAGTCTGCTACAGGTCTAGCAGAACTCGTTTGGGCAGTTCCGTTCAACTTTTTTAGATACAGTCAATTTTTTGCATCAAGGTATTTTAGTCACCGGCCATGGCTGAAAGCAGTGATGTATTCCGTATGTTGGCTGTTGAGGATAAGTTGGATGGTACCAACTACCCATTATGGGCTTATATGATGCGACATGTACTGGTTGCAAAAGGATTGTGGAACATTGTGCAGGGTGTTGAAAGACGTCCTGTTACACCTGTAACGACAGGTACTGCAAATACAGGTGTTGGAGCTGATGAAGATGGTGTCGAAGATGATATTCCGCAGATTCCTGTTCGTGCTGCTGTTTCTGTTGCACCTACTGCAGAGCAGATTCGTTGGGATGGCAGAGATGCCCAGGCACATGCATTGATAGCTTTGTCTGTCAAACGTGCCATTATTCCTCACATTCGCTCTTGCAGAACAGCAAAGGATGCTTGGGATACACTTACCACTTTGTACCAGGCTAGGAATGAGGCTCGTGTTGCTTACCTCCGAAAACAGTTGGAGAGTGAGCACATGAATGAAGGTGATTCTATGGACAGTTTTCTTACAAAGATCAAAGACCTGAAGGAACAATTGATTTCTGCTGATGAGGTTATACCAGATAGCTCACTTGTGCAGACCGTTCTGAATGGTCTTCCTGATTCATATCAGAGTTTTGCCTCTACTCTTCGGTTGATGATGAAAGGCAATCCGAATGCCTTGTCATTTGAGGAATTAGTCTCTGTTCTGTTGCAGGAAGATCAGTCCAGGCAGAACAGGTCCATTATGCGTGTTGCAGATCAAGCTTTCCTGGCTAGTCAGAAGGGCAAAGGAAAATGGAGCTCTTCTACTAGTAAGCAGAAATCTGCAAATGCTGCACATTCAAAGAACCAAGACAAAGATGAGAAAAAATCAGAAAAGCAGAAATTGTTTTGTAAGTACTGTAAAGGCAATGATCATATCATAAAGAACTGTCCAAAACTGGCTGCTAAAGAGGCAAAGAAGAAAGAGGCTGGAATGGTTGTTGCAGAGGCCTCTACACCAAAAACAGAGTCTGCAAATCTTGTGCAGGAAGAAGAATGGGCGTTTACTACTGTCTGCAGTTTTGACCCATCTTCTCATGATCAGTGCATGTCTGCAGTAGACTCAGATGTTTGGTACTTTGACAGTGGGGCGACCAAACATATTACCTCGCAGCGCAGTTTCTTCTCTTCACTTGAGCCTGCTCCTACAGGGAATACTGTCACATGCGCCAATAACTCCTCTTATCCTGTTATGGGAGTTGGTAAGATCATTCTGACTACTGCTGATGGTAGTTCTTTCACTTTGTCAGATGCTTTATTTGTGCCAGGGATCAAAAAGAATCTGTTATCAGTTTCTGCATTAGCCAAGATTGGCTTGGTTGTGAAATTTGTTGATGACAGGTGTACAGTCCATGATCTCTCAAATGGCGATGTGATTATTGCTTCTGGCATTTTATGTCGTGGGCTGTATAAGCTCATAGACTATGAAAGATCTGTGAATGATTCGGCATGTGCAGTTCATGATTCTCAGGCTATGTCAGATGCAAAGCTTTGGCATGCACGCTTTGGTCATCTGAATTTTGCTAGTTTGTTACGCCTGCAGAAATCTGAAATGGTGTCCTCTTTGCCCAAACTTGAGGCACCTGGAAAACATGTTTGTGAAGGCTGTATTTTGGGCAAAATGCAGCGTTCTTCCTTTCCAAAAGATGGTTCAGTTCGGGCTACGCAGAAATTACAGCTTGTACATAGTGATGTCTGTGGTCCTATGCAGACACCCTCTTTTGGAAATTACCTTTACTTCGTGACTTTCATTGATGATTTTTCCAGGCATGCATGGGTATATCCACTCAAAGCAAAGTCCGAAGTGTTCATGTGCTTCAAACAGTTTTTGGTTTTGGCTGAAAATCTGTCAGCATGTAAAATGGGCACCCTCCGTTCTGATCGAGGGGGGGAATATATGTCTTCAGATTTTAATGCATTTCTGGCTGAACGTGGGATAAAACACCAATGTACAGTGCCATATACACCTCAACAGAATGGAGTTGCTGAACGAAAGAACAGGTCACTCATGGAGATGGCTAGGTGCATGGTCAAAAGTCAGGCTTTACCACATAGTTTCTGGCTTGAGGCTGTCATGTGTGCAGCATATGTACTGAACAGGTGTCCCACTAAAGCGTTGCAGTCTATCACTCCATATGAGGCTTGGCATGACCGCAAGCCATCTGTTGCTCATCTGCGTGTTTTTGGTTGTTTGGCATATGCATTAGTGCCTGAACAACATCGTAGAAAATTGGATGATAAGGCAGTAAAATGTATTTTTGTTGGGTACAGTTCTGAAAGTAAAGGCTATCGTCTGTATCATCCACAGACTAAACGCATTCTGGTTAGCCGTGATGTTGTCTTTGTGGAAGATGCTATTCAGCCATTGCTTTCATGTACTAAGGAGACATCTGTTAGCTCCAAAGACATGTATGATACTTTGATGCCTCTTTTTACAGGTGGACAGGCTAGTGCTAGTCCTAATGAGGCAACTTCTCAGCCTTTGCAGGTTTCATATGATGATGCAGATCATTCCATTTCTGATGCAGATTTACATGATGCACTTGTTGATGAGAGAGCTGATATTGAGCAGGCAAAAACTATGCCAAAATGGCTGGTGCAGACTTTGCGTGACAGCAAATTAGATGCACCTTTGTCATATCGTACTCGTTCAGGCTCTCATAGTGCCTCCTTTGCATCAGATTGCTATGCTATGGCTGCCTCTAGTCTCTGTGATGAGAATGAGCCTGTTTCTTTTGATGAAGCACAAAATTCAGAAAGTTGGATGGCTGCTATGCAATCTGAATATGATGCTATAATGAAGAATGGTACATGGTCTTTATGTGACTTGCCTCCTGGCAAGAAGGCCATTGGCACTAAGTGGGTATACAAGCTGAAGCGTAAACCTGATGGTACAGTTGACAGGTATAAGGCTAGGCTTGTTGCAAAGGGTTATGCGCAGGAAAGAGGCATTGATTTTGATGAGACCTTTGCACCTACATGCCGTATGACTACTGTTCGGAGCATTTGTGCACTTGCAGCCCATCATGGTTGGAATGTACATCAGTTGGACATTAAAACAGCATTTCTGAATGGTGACTTGCATGAAGAAGTGTATGTTTTTCAGCCCCGTGGCTTTGTGCAAAAAGGGCATGAAAACCAGGTGTGCAGGTTAAAGAAGGCGTTATATGGTTTAAAGCAAGCACCACGTGCTTGGTATGAGAAGATACATGCCTATCTCATTGCACATGGTTTTGAGAACAGTCCAACTGAAAGCACCTTATATGTTAAGCGTGCTAATGATGTGCTTCTGATCATTGTTGTCTATGTTGATGACATGCTGCTCACTGGTCCTATTGAGACACATATTGCTGATTTTAAGGCTGATTTGCATGCCTCATTTGAGATGTCTGATTTGGGGCATTTGCATCACTATTTGGGCATTCAGTTTATGCATGTTGATGGTGGAATGGCTTTGTGTCAAACGAAATATATTGACACATTATTGCAGCGTTTTGGCCTTGAAGACTGTAAGCCTATTGCCACTCCTATGGAGACAGGTTTACGATTGAGTCTTCATGATGCTGGAGATGCATTTGATGCTGTTCTCTATCAGCAGGCTGTTGGATGCTTGATTTACTTATGCATTACTCGGCCAGATATTCAGTTTGCTGTCTCACAGATGAGCAGGTTCATGCATTGCCCAGGAGTCACGCATTGGAAAGCGGTTAAGCGCATCTTTCGCTACTTGAGTGGTACTCGGCTACTTGGGTTGTTTTATCCCAAGGGGGGATCACTACCGCCAGATTTGCATGCTTTTTCTGACTCAGATTGGGCTGGTTGCTATGACACTCGTGTGTCCACCAGTGGTTTTTGCTTCATGCTTGGTAGCTCATGTATATCTTGGTTGAGCAAGAAGCAGCCTACTGTGGCCACTTCCAGTTGTGAGGCTGAGTATAGGGCAGCTTTCACAGCGACTGTTGAGTGTGTGTGGCTCAGACGCCTTATGGCTGATTTGGGTGTTGGCCAGTCTTCTGCCACCACCATCTTCACTGACAGTCAGAGCGCATTGGCAGTTGCGAGGAACCCTGTGTTCCATGCTCGCACTAAGCACATTGAGGTGCATTATCACTATGTCAGGGAGAGGTTCTCTGCTGGGGAGATCAGCTTGGCATATGTGCCCACGCAGGAGAACATTGCAGACCTTTTCACGAAGGCTCTGCCTAGGGAGAAGTTTGAAGCTTTCCGCAAAGCTTTGGGCTTACTTCCTTTTGTGGAGTGATTTCCACATAGCTTGGCACTTCCTTATACATGAGTGCCAGCTCCTTGTTCACCGCATCACTCCCAGGGGGGATTTGTTGATATATTTAGGTAGTGATGTGTGTGAACACTCTAGGACTGCCGGGGCACTTTTTTCCCTCTTTAGGAGGTTTTTTTCCCCCGGCTTGTATATACGCCTATTGCCCTAATGGGCTACTTATCTTTGTACATTCTCTAGTAATACATTCAGTCTTGTGTGTTGTGCTCCAAGCTTCTTCTTCTTCCTTGTGCTGTTCGCGTGCTTCTGAAGACGTCTAACTCCAACACGAAGCACATCCACTCTTAAAATGGATGATGTAGATATTCTTGTTTATGATTTTTCCTTGACAAAAACTGGTCACTTGAGGAAAGCAACCATCAACATGATAAAACAAAAGCTTCCAGATGTATGTGGTACAAGAAATCATAGGAAAACAAGAAGAGTTTTGCATGATCCTGTAGAATTTGGTATGTACGTGGATGAAGATAGAGCTCTTGTGGATATAGAAGTAGAAGAAGAGAGCTCTCAACAGTATGAGACTGAATCAAGTGCATCAGATGATGAGGGTGTAGACATAGATCGACAAAGTTGTGAGTTGCATTGAAGCTCTCAGACATTTTTAGTGCTTATATAAATGCCTCAAAGTAGTTTGGTTAATGAAACCATGTTTTGTAGCAATATTGAATAACAATCAGATATCCACCAATTAAAGATATGTCTAAAATGTTATTTTTTTTTAAAAACTATTGATTTCTACATTCTTATATATATTTTAGACATGTCAATGTCTTATCATATAGATTTTGGACATGTCAATGTCTTATCATATACATTTTGGGACACGTCAATGCCTAATATAGTGAAATTTTGACTACATTTTGAGCTCATTTTTTTTTGAGAAAATGACAAAAAATGTCAAAAATTACTTGTTTTCACCTCATTTTTGTAATATATGTATACTGGTGTAAAGGAATTCCAAAAATGAGGTGAAAACATGTAATTTTTGACGAGAGTGTTCTCTTTTTACGACATAGTTCTCGTTTGTTACGACTCGCTGTTTGTTGCTTGGATTCATTGAAATGGAGGATTTAGAGCTAGTCCAAATGGATGCGAATATTTCTTTCCTCCACGGAGGCCTCACATATGAGATCTATATGAAACAACCAGAGGGTTATGTAGTTCCTAGCAAAGAAAGTCCTCTTATGACTTGTCAATTCTCAAGATGAAGTTGAGTTAGACATTTGATATGACGGATTTGGGGGATGCCAAACATATTCTTGGCATATGAATTACTCGTGATAGGAGTAAAGGATGCATATACTTGTCTCAAAGTAAGCACACATGCAAAGTACTTTAGAGGTTCCATATGCAAGGTGGAAAGGCATTGAGTACACCTTTACCCATATGTGAACATCAACAAGGATGATTGCCCCAAATTAGATGAGGAAAAGGAATTCATGACCAAAAATCCTTATCAGTCTACTATTGGTAGTCTCATGTATGCTATGGTAGCTACAAGATGAGGCATTGCATTTGCGATGGGAGTTGTGAGTAGATATATGTCGAATCCTCGCAAGAAGCATTGGGAATCTTTGAGATATCTAGACGACACTAAGGACATGTATCTATGCTTAGGTAGAAGGACAACATCCGTTATTGGTTACACAAATTCTGATTATGGTGGTTGTCTAGACAATCCTAATTCTACATGAGTGTATATTTTTCATTTTTTTGGAGGTGCTATCTCTTGGAGATCTCATCTTCAAGAATCTACACAACTATTTTCACTACAAAAGTAGAGTATGTTGCAACAAGTAAGGCATGTAAGGAAGAATTGTGGGTTTCTCGTCTTGCTTCTGATATGGGTCTACCTTAGTATGTACCTCATTTACTCAGTGATAGTGAGAGTGCCATTGCATTGGTTAAGAATCAAGTCTATCATGCAACCAAGCACATTAAGGTGAGATATCACTTCATTAGAGATTGTGTAGCCACTAAGCACATTATTCTTGAGAAGGTTCATACTCGAGATAATGTCGAAAGCTCTACCACAGGATAGCTTTCGACACTATTGTCACTTGATGGGGGTTACTTGATTCATGGCATTACACAGTTACTTGTATACTGTGTAACATGCCCATCAAGTGGGAAGTATATTTTGTATACTTAACACTCAGGTATTCTTTATCATTCTTTATTTTTCTCCCATAGTCACTTTGGCCATATTCGACTTTAGTGGGATATTGTTACCATGAGTATCTATGTGAAAGGTCAAATGGCCCTAGGAACTTTTTTATAGGTTCCGTAATAAAACATATAGTCGCTTGGTCAGCCACATACTATAAGTTGGATCCCAATTTTATGACCTAAGAATCTGTGTTCATGGTTTGTGTATTGTGTGTTTTCTATGTATTTTGTAGCCTGGTTGCGGAGTACCCTCTATCCTGTTTGGATCTTGGTTTTCTAATGCAAGGATATCACTTTGCAGCTCTCGAGAAGGAGAGCACACTGTGGTGCATCCCCATCAAAATACTTCATATGTACATAAGTGTAACTAAGAGAAATGTTGCCCAACCAAGCTTCACATACTCTAAGGTTGCTTCAACACATATGTGGACCTGGTAGGCCTTGAAAATGTGATGTTTCGATCATTCTTCCTTAGGATTATGCGTGGGAGAATTTTGTTGTAAGATTTATCCTATTCAATTCAAATGGGAGAGGCACGTATGGTTTCCTTTGCTACAATCTCGATCACATAGGTGTTCATCCATAAAATGGTTTCTCCTCATAATGGGGGCTTAGAGTTTGGAGCATCATGGAGCATTTATGGGATTTCAAGAGGGTAGAGCATTGAGCATGCCTTACAAACATTTGGGTTAAGAGGGTTATACTTGTGATTTTTGTTATCAAAGTAGATAGGTATGTTAACTTATATATTGTTCATTAATCTATTATAATTTCTATGTCTGTAGCTTTTATGGATCACAATGAGAGGGGATTGATTAATTGGCTCAGAGATGAAGCGTGTAGTAAAATCTCTTTAGCATGAAGTTATATTGAGACCTAAAACCTACGTGGGAAGGATTCGGAATTAGGTCACCTTGAGATGTACCAAGGATTGAAAAATATTCCTTAAGCTTTTTTTAAAGTGTTAAAGAGCTTCGAGAACAGATCATCTAGAGATGTGCTAAGAGGGATATTTCAAGACGAAAGAAATTATAACAGAGGATTGAGATTTAAGAAAAGATGAGATTAAAAATAAAGATGAAGATGAAATTGGAAGTAAATATCAAAATGCCTAAAATGTCAGAATGTTCATCCATGTTATTTTCTTTTAGTGATGTTCCGTATTTTGTCTGGACATTTGGAATACAACTACAAGTCGAAGATAACGCTCTGTTCTGAATCCAGCTATAGTAGCAGCGCAACTATAGCTCTCCTCTAAGCAAGGACCGAAACAGAAACAATCCTTCAAACAAGTCATATGGTGGCTATTATGATCAACAATCATGCCATGGCCTTTATCGACAAGATAGATGGACCATATCATGGCTTATACCGACAGTTGATTGCTCAAAAATGTCATGTACAAAATCGATTAAAAGGATATGTGTCTTGATGAAACTGGGCTGTTCGGATGCGTTGTACTTCCTTTGTATGAATGTAGCTCTTTGTCTGATCTCTCCTAGTGAGTTAGGGCTTGGTGGGAAATAAAAACATAAAAGAATTGGACCTCAGGCCCTTGTTTATGCAAAAACAGAATGATTCACGTCCAAAATGAGGAGTAAAAAGTGGTACATGTGATCATACAGATGCCAACTTGAACAAGATATAACAATTCAATTAGGAAAGAAGAAAGATGAAAAAATATGATGTTCATAACTTTATAAGTTAATTAGAGCATCACCTTGTTATGCGCAGGAGAGCCTCCATATTGAATTGCAAGCACATCGCCCATCTTTTCATACACTCCCATCAAGGTTGCTGCTAAAGTGGATCCAGCCCTTGGCACAGGAGATAAGCCAAGGGATTCTATTTGGCGGCCCAAAGCCGCCAACCCAATAGCATACTGTGCTAGATTTGTGCGGTCCAAACAATCAATGCAATTTGTTCTCAGTACTCCTTTCTGGAGAGAACAATCAAGACCGCCTCCTTGCTCCATCGTGTTGCTGAGAAGTCGCGCAAGCAACGAAAGATCTTACGAACTGTAACATAACAGAAATGACAACTATACACAACTAACATCAACAAAGCAACTTACTTGGGAGGGTGGCCGAAGGATCGTTCATCGAAACATCGCGGAAGATTCGTGCAGTGGAAGAATCCTATGATATCCAAAAGATCAGAAGCTCTTCTGTTCAAAATTTCTAGCACGTTCGCCGAAAATCTGTCAAAGAATACCACCGTAGTCATGATCAGAGCCACATCTGTCTCTCTCTCTCTCTCTCTCTCTCTCTCTCTCTCTCTATATATATATATATATATATATATATATATATATATATATATATATATATATATATATATATATATATATATATAGCGGTATTCAATATAATAAAATATAAATTGTCTGATTGAAGAAAACAGAGCAGAATGACAAACCTCCTCGAGAACATATGCATGTCCATTTGTATAAATCTTATCCTTCTGTCGCTTGGCAATGAATGATTTAAATAAGCAATCGAAGTGGCAAATGCATTGGCAAGAATTCTTTCACGAGAGTCCCCTCTCTGCCATCACATTAAAACAAAGAAATTATATTGAAATTAGCAGCAGGGCACTTCAGACTTAAAGTGAGAACCAAAGAACCAATAAGTTTTGTCGCATATATTCACAAAAATTGGAACATTTGGATATATGTTTCTTCCTGCATAAGGCACAGATAAGCAAAGTGAAGAACAAGTAGTCTACTGATTATACATGGCCTTCACAATCAAAACATACTAGCTCTTGTATGGATCCTGCATGTGCTACATCGCCACTCTTTTTATGAACTAACACTACAAGAATAAAGGAGACGTAGTGATGCCCCCAATCGAAAAAACAAAGCGGGGACCATTGCTTATGTGATGCTCTTGTTAGAAAGCATCATATAAATGATGCCCCAAAAGAAAAACAAAGAAAATAAACCCAGAGCGTCGTATAAGCGATGTAAAGCGTCACTTATACAATGCTTATAATGGCTCTCACTAATAGCATGGAAGGTTAGCAATGCTCTTAGCAATGGTGGCAAACAAGCTATAAGCGACACATTAGGAATTGAAAAAAAAAATTGATTTCTCTTGGCACATTTATGAAGGAATCAATTGAGAGGTTGAGTGAATGATCAAAGGAGCAAGCGAATGAGCAAAGGAGTGAGAGAACGAGCAAAGGAACATGCACATACATACACACAAACACACATACATGCACACATATACACACACATACATATACATATACACACACATACACATACACACACATAGACATACACACACATAGACATACACACACATAGACATATACATGTATACATATTACACATATAGATACTTGCACATATACATACACACACGTACACTCACATGCATACATATGCACACATGCATATGCATACATACATAGAAACATGCATACACACATGCACATACATATACACATATGCATACACACACATACACACATATACACATACATACATACATACACACATATACACACATATGCATACACACACATATACATATACACATACATATATAGATACTTGCACATATACACACACACACATACATTCACATGCATCCATACACACACATGCATACACAAACATGCACATACATACACACATATGCATACACACACATACATACACACATATGCACATATACATACACACATATGCACATATACATACACAAACACATTATACAAAGACATGCATACACACACATACAAACACATGCATGCACACACATACACAGGCATGTACACACACATGCACATACATACAGAGACATATACATACACACATGTGCATACATACACACATGTGCATACATACACACATGTGCATACATAGTCACATGCATTCATATACATACATACACACATGCATATGTATACATACATGCACACAAGCACGTACACACACATGTGCATACACAGATTTGGATGGTATGACATCTCCTCTTTGAACATGTACGAAAAATTCCATATTATAATATATGTGGTTGTGGCAACCACGTTCAATGTGCCATGAATTATCCACGTTGCTCATTTAATCAATCTCGCTTTGAGTATTGGTTTGATTGCTACCTCGATAACCATCTCTATTAAAGTTTCCTTATCTCCATAAATGTAGGATCCTTATTAGCTCATCAACTTACTTTATTTTTCTCAACCTCATGCAGGTTTGGTCTTGAATATTTATCTTGGTTCATAGGTGCATTTGATCCCCTTGAATTTCTTGTTGGATTTGATTTATCACTTCCTCTCTCCTAGGTTGGCCATTTGTTTTGCCTCTCCCTCCTTGATTGCCTACATAAATTACTTAATCTTGCACAAAATTTTATCTTAGTAATCTTAACAAATGCTCAAATTCAACTATATTCCCAACACAGACTTAAGTGAATGGCTTCTTTTATCATCATCATTTAATAGTTTAAGAATATGGAAGACTCCATCATCATCATCTATGCAACTTAGTATTGAAGATAAAACATTTAAAGGGTTCCTAAATTTATAGATATGGTCATTAGTATTTATTTCCATCCATTCCTTACACTAATAAATTCATTTTGTAGTTGAAATATCCTTGATTTAGTTGAAACGGAGTATAATCTCTTTAGTTTTCCCATAGTTTCATTGAAATGTTGAAAGATGTAGGTGTCCAATGATTCTACTAATACCATGTTATGAAAAAAATACTCTTTTATCTCTTTGATTTCTTTATCTAAATGTGATTATATAATCATTGGTAAGAATTTCATTTGAGTTTGGTTTTGCATAAGCTCCAATAATGAGGCCCCATGGACCTTCTCCATGAAAAAACAAGATATTCTAGATCTCCATGTTTGATAGATTTCTTCCTCTAGATTTTCTAAATGAAAGATTTATTCATCCATACCTACTTCTCCTTACTACTATTCCTCTTTGAGTTGTCTCTCAAAGCCATTTAAATGAAAAATTTTGATGATCTCACCCTTTTCAATCAAAAAGTTTGAATGAGGTTGAGGGTGTGCAGTGTAATTGTAAAAATACATTGTCCCCTAGAGTAAAGACCTAGGGTTGAAGGCCCATAGATAAGACTGACCCCAACAAAATGGGTGATACAAGGGGCCACGAGTGTGCATGGTATTTTATTTCTAAATTTAAGGTCTAAGGGAAGAATATGTTGGCTATCAAACTTTCAAAGAAAAAAAGAAAGATATGATTCATAAGCTTGCCCTAACCTTGTGTTGTCTCTTGTTTTGCTTGAACCTAGTAGACTTGCTTGAATCATCTACTAATGAGCTCTAGAAGCTCCAACATCTTTCAATGTCTCTTATTTTTCTCTTTTATATTTTAAGCTGTAGTTCCTTTTCCATTGATGGGAGAACTCTCAAGCCAAAAAGAACATCAAGAAAGGCCAGCTCTCAAATTCTATTTCCAATTGGACACAACAACAAAGAGATTACATATTCGCATTTCACACATAAACCTAAGGCGCTAAATGTTTGAGATTCGTATCAATGATATGATGCTCTTAAATTTATTTAAATAATTGAGAACTAATATACAGAAAAAATTAATGCTAGTCTCAAATTATACCACTTGGTTGTCGACTCTCCAAACTAGGTGCAAAGATATGAGACTTCAAATTTGTGAATCTAAGCAGGCTGTGGTCTTGCTTGCTTGATTTGAGCATATTCTTCAAGTGAGGTAATACAGGCTAATTCCCCATGTGGCTTCACATCCATAATTCAAAAGTTATTTAAATCTTGCTCAAAATTTAGTTTCTAAATTTAAGGGCTAGGTGGCAAGTTAAATTTATCCAAAAGTCTGTGATCGATTTCTGAATAAATGTTTGAGAAAATTTATCGGAAAGATTTGCGAACTTCAAGGGAAAGGACATAGGAAAACATTGAGAGATACATAGATAGATAGATAGAGAGAGAGAGAAAGAGAGAGAGGGGACCATGCTTAGACAAAGGATCGGACGGGTATTGGTCCATGATATCACTTATACATTTTTTCAGATTGTTAGCGGCCTCCATCATATTTTTCTATGAAAAAACTTATAGAGATGAAATAATATCGCTTGGATTAAATCCTTAGGAAAAAAAGTAGGACGTGAGGCTGGGTGTGTGAGACATAGGTGGAAAAGTGTGCTAAAAATGAGGTTCTATTTGAATCTAATGTGCAATCTGGTGATTTTTTTTAAGCTCTTCATTATAATGTCTCGTGGGTCTACGAATAATTAAAGAGGTCCATTTGAAGAGTAATCAATGAGCCAATAGGTGGCTATTTTTTAAAGCTTTGTTTATTGTAATGTTTCGCGGGACTACAGCTAATCCAAGAGGTAAAGTTCTGAGCAGTTCAAAGCTTTCATTATAGATCACTGATTGCAGAATCTAATGTACAATAAAACTATTAAGTAGAACGGAAATCAAGAGAAGAGAAGATTTCATAGATACCTGGATTAGGAATAAAATATAATTATCTGGGTTGACTCAACGATCACCGTTTTTTTAAATTATCGATCAAGTTTAGGGAAAGGATTAAAAAAAGATAATTATAGAACATTGAAATGCTAGCTTAACGGTCGTTACAATTAAAAAACGGCAAGCAGAGCTGAAGAAAAATATCAAGATCAGTGAAATACCTTCACAAGATTCAAGACGATGATCGGATTATCATATCTCCTTACGAGATCCTCGAAGTGCAATCTTGTAGCTCCATAATTAGGATCTTTTTGAGAATGTACTGAAGCAGAAACGGAGAACGTTTTTAACAGACGCCTTGATTTCTTAAATAAATAAGAGATTAATCAGACGCCTTCACAGCGGATATGGAAAGAATGCTTGATTTCTTACACATAATCTCTGGCTTTGGGCTAAATATTGATGTTTCCTGGGACCAAAAAACTGGTATCGATCCCCGATGTTGAACAACAGAACTTATTTTCACAAGATCCTCGCAATCATCGTCGCAAACCAGTTGCTCAACCTCGACATCGTTTGCCACTCGTCCCCTGAAATTGATTCCTCTTCTACGATACCTAGGAGCATCAGAAAGGACAGTAAAACTTCATACAACGGTTTTCTGGATATGGTTTCTCCCGAACGATAAAGAAAACAAGGTCTTATGGAGCAGATGCACGATTCTCTAACCGTAGCGTAACTTTTCGGCACGGTCATAGCATTTGTGATGGAGAGCATGATCGAGGCTATCAGCAAATGATCGTCAAATTATGGCAAGCAGCTTGAAGGTTCTATTAGGGCCCCTACGTTGCATGAAAACTTTTCCCCACAGTAGCGCCCCAGACTAATGCCGTATTTTTTGGACAAGAAACCCTGCTTGGAGGCAGCAATACGTAGCTGAATTGTAGAGTACAATGAGAGGAGAAGCGCTGTGGAGAATATGGTTAATAAGGAACACAGCTAGTCTGCGTAACTTATCAGGTAGAGAATAATATGAAGTTTGATAGAGAATCTCACTCTCCTCTTTTCAGCAGAAACCTTCACTTGATTAGGAATTTTTGATTACGGGAGTAGCCTAAAATAAAGTTCGCCCTGATGACGCTGATATTATTAATCAGAGAGTTTATCATCTTCCTCAAGGTCGTAAAAGGAAACTCTGGTATGTGTACAGTATTCTTTGATGGAAACATGAAATCCTTTCTGTGAGAATAGAGACGCTGGAAGTTGTGTTACCTTGTACCAGCGAAATGTCTGGAGCGCCTTGCAATGAGAGTCAATGTGAGCCGAGTACTCTCAGAACTCAGCTTGACCTGTAACAATCGACCGAATAACAGCTTTTATTATTTCGTTCATGGTCGCGCTAGCGACTAGCACGCCTAAAGAATGCATCATCTACATCACAGCTCGCACCTGTTTAAAGAATCCATAAACCAGATCCACGGTCCAATGTGAGGTTCGCACTTGACTGCGAAATTCCCGGGACAAGAAGCTATTCCATACATACATATCACCCTGAGGAAGTACATCATGTTGACATGATCTGACATTTGTCTGAAGGTTCCACATGACTCGGTACGTATAACTGAAAAAGAAATCTTTGGTGAGGTCCATCGACGCAAAAAGACGCTTATACCTGCACGATTACGATGATGAAAGGTATCCCGGAAATTCCCCGATCACAAGTGGATTAGTATAAGATCCGATGATAATCACATATTTCATTATTTGATATACGTGGACCGGCTCGACAACCTGTTCTCAGCGTCCAGCTTGGCGAGCTTAGAGGAAACGGAGGGATGAGGCACTGTTAGTAACAAAGTTCCAGCGATGCCATAGACAGTATGACCACAGATGTCGCCCAGGAATCTTCGTTTTGTAATAAGAATCATGTAATAAGGCTCCAAGAACTTGACGAAACCTGCGAACAAATTCAAATAACCATTTAGAACAGGAGAGATTTTACATGATCCGTCTCTCCAGCAACCAGGATCAATAAAACAAAAACGAAATCAGACGCAGATCTCACCTATGATACCATACGCATTTATAACGAATTTCAGTCCGCCTGACGCACGGTTCCCTTCTCGCAGCGTCGTTAAAAGGTCATTGATTTCCTTCTTGCTGTAGATTGTTGGGTCCTCATAAATATTCAACGCAGAAGCTTCGGTCCTATCGACCTTAAGAACTCTCCATCGCAGCCCAGTCGTGTCCCTTCCGATGATGTAGAAGTTCTGCAAAAGACATCTCTCTCTCTCTCTGTGCCGTTATTTGTGACAGTGAGAATGAAGACGCGGGATGACTAGGAACATTACCGTCAGGGTCTCATACACATTGAACTCCTGAAGCGAATAGCTGTTGCGGTGTGTAAAACCATTGCTCTCAACGGGCCTTTTGGATTTTGAAGAGCATTTATCCATCTACTGAAAACTCTGTATTAATGTCGTGAAATCGCTCCCAGAACTCAAGGAATTACGCTGTCTCAGATACCTTAATCCATTCCGGCTTAGACGTGTAAATAGCTAAAGGATTCGGTAAAACGGAACGCTGTGGTTCAAACCCTATTTTACAGGAATCTGGCTAGAAACACAAAATCTGTACATGATATGTGAAGGTGCACTTTGAACAGCTTCCACGTTCTCAAGCATCGAAGATATGTCCTCCTGAGGAACGCCAAATAGATATAACAGGAGGACGTAAATCTTCGTGAAATACTGAGAGAGAACCTGCAGAGGCTTCAGATTCAGAATCCGATTGCGTCGCGCTATTGCTATGCCGCTGATGGGCCGCGGCAAATCATATATCGTCTTGCGGACGAATCTTGACTAGAGAATGGAGTCAATGGCGGGCCAACCCTTCAACCTGCCAATGAAGCCTGCACATGCGGCAGGAGACACACGGAGCAAAGCGCAAGTCAACATATCCCCTTTTAGAACAGCAATAATACATCGTTTCTCCCGGATGACAGAATTGTACATTCCTTTTCATTTGTAAGAGAGTCTGTTTTATCTCCATTTCTATCCTACTGCCTCAACTTCATCATGATGATTATCAGGAAAAGCCTTTTGGGGCAAGCAGAGTAGCTCCTCTCACGACTAGCCTTGGGGTGCTTCAGCGAGGCTGTTTTCTTTCAAGTCATAACCATCGCTTAGACGATAGTGAGCATCCCATACGTGACGGATGATAGGTGTGCAAACAAAAGGAAACATATAGCCTATGCGAGTATTCACTCGTCGCATATGTGATGATAACGACATGTCACTCTGAGAGTCGCATTTTGAGAGTCACATTTTAATGGTGCTTTGAGCGGCAATTACATACGACGCTCAAACGCTATATACGCGACGCTCTATGCAAGACAAAAAAAATTCAATTTCTTTCGTATACTATTGAGAAAAGATAGAGCATAAAACTAGAGAGTAGAGCAAAGGACAAACCCCCACGAGGTGAAACAAAGAGAAAGAAAGAAAGAGAGAGAGAAGGAGACAGAGAGAGACAAAGAAAGAGATCCATACACACACATGCATGCACACACATACAAGCATAGATAAATATGCACGCAATCACATGCACAGGTACCTCCACGCATACACAAGCATACAAACACACATATACACACATATGCAAGCACACACACAAACATGCATACACATACAATCACACACATGCATATGCTATAGATACACACATGCACACATAGGTATACATATGCATGAACAACACATAGACATACACAGGCATGCATGCATGCAAAAAGTATATATGCACACATGCATACACAAACACACACTCACACACACACATACATGCATACACACACATATCACACAACAACATATATACACATGATGTACATATACAAACACATACATGCATAAACATACATACACATGCATACACACACATATACACTACATATAGACAAATGCATGCACACATATATACACCACATACAGACACACACTTACAAACAGAAATATACATGCATAAGCACATACATACATACATGAGTCCTTGATACACACACATACAAACACACACACAAACATACACACATACACAACGCATACACTCATTTACATAGCACACACGCACACATCACATACACATGCATGCACACATATATGCACACAAAACATAGGCATACACACACATGCATGCACACTTATATACATACAAAACATACATAAAGACACATATGCATACAAAAGCACTCACACATACACACATACATGCACACATACAACACACATACACATACATGCATACATGCATCCACATACACACACATGCATGCAAACACATGTACACCACATCCACACAAACACACACACACATATATACATAAGTAGACACACACATACATAGGTACCTGAACACATACACACACACATAAGCACACACACACACATACACAAAGACACATATTCACATATAGAAGTCTCTGCAAA
Source organism: Ceratopteris richardii (assembly GCA_020310875.1). Classification (NCBI taxonomy): domain Eukaryota; kingdom Viridiplantae; phylum Streptophyta; class Polypodiopsida; order Polypodiales; family Pteridaceae; genus Ceratopteris; species Ceratopteris richardii. Next base: position 53,765,639 of record CM035431.1, on the reverse strand, counting down.
TACAGATGCACAGACACATACACACACTTATAAACATGTACACATACTTACAAACACATACAAACAATCATACACATATACACACATGCACACACACAAACATGCATATACATGTGTGCATGCACACACAAAAACATACATAGCATGCATGCACAAGATGTACACACATACACATGTGCACAACACATACATATATTCATGCACATACAAATCACACATTGCATACACATGCATGCACACATATAAACATAGAACATCGACATACTCACTCATACATCGACACACATATACATACAACACATACATATATACACATATGCATATGTGAACACACAAACATGATTACATACACAGATACATGCACACACAAGTACACCATACACATACATATATAGGAAGGCCTTTTGTGTGTTGAATGAGAGAAGCAAGGAGGAGATAAAGGGGGGAGAGAGATAGAAAGAGAGAGAGGGGAGGAGATATGTGCACACTTGTGTGGGATCCTTGAAACCCATATAAGGATCTTTTAAGGCAATACTCTATAAAAGATATGTGTATATGAACATAGGGGTTAGATTACATGATCCTTCGATCTCCAATAATCTCCCACTTAAGGGTCAATGTGGCCATAAGTGGCAACACATACAAATAATGATGTAGGACTATACAATAATGTACAATAAGAGTCCAAATTTCAATCCATACCAATTAATCTACACCAATTTCCTCAGACAAGGTGTATCCATGGACATCAAAATGCTCTAGACTCATATGAGCAAGAATCAATCTCAAAACTAATGAAGTTTTTGCAAAGTTCCCACTTTTTCTCCATGCTTGTGTCAATCATCAAACAAGTGACAAATCCAAGTACAAATGCTCCAATAGGAAGTGCAATGTTTGTTCTTGAGTATAAGAACTCGTACAACACACTCCTAAATGCTCATTAAACATGTGCTATCATGGCTAACATAACCATGTCCTTCATGCCTATATTTAAGGCATCCAAATCACATCATAAAGAACAGTGTGTCTTGACATATCTATGCCAACATTTCTCATGAGAAAATAAAAAAAATGATGTCATAAATGTTGACTCATTAGCATCAAAACCAGCCATCCTCTCAGCCAAGAGTGTATTTAGTTGTGCATCATGAGAGTTGTCCTTCTCTACAACACACTGTGCATCATAAGAGCTATCCTTCTCTAGCACACAAAGTGTATCATGAGTTAACTGCACAACATCAACATCAATATCCATATGATGATCTAACTTTAACTGAGTATCATCACAATGATCTACATGAGCGTCCACATCGTGCTCTAAAGCATCCAAATGTTCAGACAAAATATGCTCCACATGAGCGTCTCTATGATCAACAAAATCATGTCTACATAAGTGTCAGAAGCATCCAAAGCATGGTCTACATGAATATCTCTTTGAGCATTTGAATCATGCCATACATGTGCATCAAGAATGTCAATAGAATTATTTTTAGGCAAGAAAATTGATATATGAAGAGTCTCACATTGCACATAAGGCTTAATGCTCCACATGAGCATCTTTACATGAGCTAACTGCACAACATCAACACCAATATCCATATGATGATCTAACTTTAACTGAGTATCATCCCAATGATCTACATGAGCATCCACATCATGCTCTAAAGCATCCAAATGTTCATACAAAATATGCTCCACATGAGCATCTCTATGATCACCAAAATCATGTCTACATAAGCGTATGAAGCATCCAAAGCATGGTCTACATGAAGATCTCTTTGAGCATTTGAATCATGCCATACATGTGCGTCAAGAATGCCAATAGAACTATTTTTAGGCAAGAAAATTGATATATGAAGAGTCTCACATTGTGCATAAGGCTTAATGCCTATTGAGATGAGACTATTTCACACATGGACTACCTGCAATCAAACATATACCCAATCCTAGAATCTTTGACAAGCATAAGTTGTAGCAATGACAAGTGAAAATGATGCTCACCAAGGAACCCCTAACATGTGCTCTGATCTAGTTGGCCAATTAGAATCAAGCTTATAGGAATGAAGGCACATAATATACATTTCTAAGTGTAAATGATGCTCCACTAGGTAGCAAAAGGCATACATCTCTTGCACCCTCAATATCATATGTTGAGCAATCAAGCATGTGCACATGTCTATTACTCTCATGTGAGAATTGACAAATCCAATCAGGATGTGGTGTAACATGAAAAGTGGAAAATGTATTAAGAAACCAAGCTATATGTCTGCTATCCAATGAACAAGAGGAATCCAAAGATGAATCATATATAGGATAAAGTGATGTCACCATCACTAGCATAGTCAATCACCATAGAATCACTTCAAACCACTACTTGATCTGCATCATGTGCATGTCTTTGAGATCATCGTCGCATGTGCTTGAAGCAACATTGTTGACTATGACTCCATGAGGCCACAATGCCAACATTGAAATCCTTGATGTGATATCTATCTCACATGGATCCCAAACATCTGTGTAGTCTCTCCCATAATACACTAGTTTTCTTCTCCTAAATCACACACCTCTATATACAATCCACAAGATTTAATAAGATAGTAGAGTTTGTCAATGCATCGATATCCATCCACACATAGTCAGGCATGTCATGAGGCCTTGTGCATGTCTATGCACATACATGTGTTACCTTGCACGGACCAATTTATGCCCCATCTAAGATCCAAAATCAACTCTCGTTAATTGTGTGTGTTAAGTAACCACTACTGTAAGCAAGAGTAAGAGAATAATCTTCTAACAAGACAACTCTATGCCCACAGGGGATGACAGATGCATGTATCCACCCAACCAACTCCATATATATATATATATATATATATATATATATATATATATATATATATATATATATATATATATATATATATATATATATATATATATATATATATATATATATATATATATATATATATATATAGGCCAAGGGGGGAAATATGAGGAGATCTTGCCAAGTTTCCCCTTCACATGGATTCTACTTGAAGACCTTCCAAGCTTGGAATTCACATGAAGTCACATGGTTCTCACATGCATTTAAAGGGATTCCTCTCAAGCTTGTACATACAATTCCAAAGGTTTGAGAGGCCCCCCTAAGGTTCAAATACCATAACCATAGGAAAGATCAATTGTAAGGGTCAAAACCCTTCAATTGGGAGTAAATAAATCTAAATATCTCAAGGGTTCAAACCATAGTCTTGAAGAAACTTTCCCAAGGATTCCTCAATAAACTCCAAGGTTTTTCCTAGTGACTTTGAACCCTCAAAACCCATGTCTTTTGCTTCTTGGACCATAGTCCCATGATCAATCTCATCGATCATGGTCTTCATCTCTCTGTATTGCCTCTTTATTAGAAGGGGATTCTATCCCAAACTAGATCTAAAAAGAGAGGAATCCATGTGAGGGCTAATATCTTCCCAAATATTCTAACATTATCTATCTTTTCACATGAAACACCAAATCAATTGCAAAGTATTAAAATATTGATAACAGTGGATTAAAACATCCCTACCTAATTTAATGTTTGACTATATTGGGCATCCATAGCACAAGCATATGAAGTAGGTGGATTCTAAGACTCCAATTAATTTTTTATGTGGCTCCTTTTCTATGCATTACTTATGCATGGACCTAGCAAATAGATGAATCTTCGACTATCTCAAGACTTTCAGAAGTCTGCTTAAGTCACAGTTGACCGAAACATCCAACTTAGTTGTTTTTGTCTACGTCCTACCTTTTAGCCAACATTTACTCATCTCTTTTCCCATTACAAGACTAGCATGTGCTATTGGGATTAAGATTCCAAGGTAGAATGCATGAAAGAAGTGTTTCATTTTCTTTTTTGGGCAACCAACTAAGGTACCTCATGAAAGACTGTACTTCTTTAGAAATTTTACAACAATTCATAATTGTTTTCTTTTCAATAGTTTTACTCAGACTCTTCCTTGATCCATCAATCTTCAAATGATAGTCAATTGATGAATGATTTCTCTAAAACTCAAATCTCTTCTAAAATTGATGGGTTCTATACAACACATCCATCTATGATGTTTAATTTGGTTATCTATTCCATCCAACTAAACCTTGTTGGAAAACAATGTCTCATTGGTTGGAAAGTGGTTAAAGCTAGTCATTCTTGCTCAGAGAATACAACAAGTATAGAATCTCTAAAGATATCCTCTTGGTCTATTTTACTCAATTTTTTCTTGAGGAATCGATGGGCGAAGAAAGCATCTGTAGATAAGCTCACTATTCCTTCTACACAAAACAACGTGGGGCGCGTTGGTTATATGAGCAACATCCCATCCCAGCCACCCGGATTCAATTCCCGTGGGCGGCAGCGCATGGCACGTAATAGTTTTCTGATTATTAACTTTTGGAAAAAAAAAACTCACGAACAGCGAACGAAACGACGACAGATGTTTTTGAAAAGATTCACGATCGCGTAGCGTTTTTATCCGTGGAGCTTTTGGAGAAGCTTTTGAGAGTACACACAAGACTATATAAGTACATGCTTGGTCACTTGTATTGCATCCTTCACCTAGGATCAACACAAGCTTTCTAGAGCTTGGACCTCACTAGAGGTAGTGTTTCTTCTAGCACATGGGGCAGCCATGGTGCTAACTTGAAGCATGTTGAGGAGCAGCTATGGAGTTCTTCTTGGTGATTCTTCTTGGAGAAGATGAAGGGTGTGCTCACACTCTAGCTCATGGAGAGGAGGTTATCTCTTGTTCATGGCAAGAAGACTTGATTATTAGCAGCTTGATGGTGAGGATCGCCCATCTACATGATGTATTTGAAGATCATCTTCTACAGGAAGATGTTAGGTTGAAGATTGTCTTCTACAAGAAGCTGTCTGGCTACTTCAAAGACATTGGATGGGACCATCTACATGGCATATTTGAAGATCATCTTCTACAAGAAGATGTTAGGTTGAAGATTGTCTTCTACAAGAAGATATCTGGCTACTTCAAAGACATTAGATGGAGTTTAACATAAGATTCACATCTTATGTTAAGTATTCAGGTACATATTCTCTTTATGCACACAGGTACTACTTGAAGTTTATGGAGGTCGTGGCGTTCATATCAGGAGGAGTCCTATTCGGCATAGGTACAAGAGAATCAGTACTTAAATGCTTTATGCATATTTTATGAGGTGTTTAAGAAGGTGTGTTCACATGAGTTTGAGGATTTCCGTTCACACTGATCCTTCCTCTTTCAGTCACTCATATTCACTCTTCTATAACCTATAAGGTCACACATCTCATGTATATTCAGATTACTGCCCACACATCTGAATATGTTTGTTACATTGTACATTCACTCATTCATCTATTTCTCATCACATAGAATGGTTGAGAATTTTGCTCCCACATTGTACATTGAACATTGGTATATACGATACTATGAGTAAGCGATGGCTTACGTAACACCTTACACATGTCGTCTATTCTTTCTCTATCTTTGTCTCATCATTTGTATTATTAAGTTGTGATATGTTCATGTTTTGTCAATATGGAAGATTGCTGGAATTAATGTTGTACATGACTGGAACTATGGAACCATGGACCTGTGACATGAGCCTAAGGGCCTACCTCACTTCCAACATTTGGTATCAGAGCACTAAGGTTTTGGTTTCAAAACTTTAGATCTTTGGCATCAATGCATTAAGGCTCATTCATAATCCCAGGTTCCTAGACTTCCAGATTTACAACATATGATTTGAAAGCATCTTCTAACATTTGACATTTGACATACACACTTAATCTAGATGAGTAGAGATTTGAGAATTAGACACTTCAGTTACATTCATCAGTGTGGAGTACGAAGTTGATGATCTGTTAGCAGCCGAATATTTTTGGAAGAGTATGCAAATACTTTACAAAAGTATTGTTTGAAGACCTAGACTTGATGAAGAGAAGAGTACTTCAAATTCAAGGAAGAACAATGGTTTAGAGATGATGAAGAAATCAGATCAACATCAAATCACAGGTATCAGTTTCTACTATCAGATTATCATTTGCAGGTCATATCTTAGAAGAGTAGTTATGAAGAGATTTGAAGAAATTCAAGGATTGCTTTTATACGCTTTCATCATTTGAAAGTTAAAGGCTACATCAAAACAGGTATGTAGAGGTTTTTCTAAAAAGTTTTGGGAGATCTCTTTCATGGCAAGAAAGTTCATCTAAGAAGACAAGTGCAGAGATGAGATGAGTTTTTTCAGCCAATTTTCTGTTGTAAGTTGGTTGGATATCAAGGTACAAATGTATCTAGAGAAGGTAACTCTAGAAGGGCAATTCATCATTCAGACAACGATTGGTGAATTTAGTCATTTCAGACATTTGAAGCAGAATTTTGATTCAAAGATATGAGGAGATGATAAAACATGTTTCTATATTCAACTTCCATTTATATACCATGTTTGTTTTATCTCTTACTCTTAGCATTAGAGAAAGAGAAAAATTCAGTTGAAGAAGTCAAGAGTGTTTGCTACTTCAAGATGAAGAGAACAAAAGGTATGGAAGAGAAGTTTGAAAATGTTGACATCATCAGGTGGAAGAAAGATGCAGAAAAAGAAAGTCCATCATTTCCAAAAGAAAAGTAAGGCTTCCTTTTCTCATATATTTTCCATATACTTTTCCTATTTTATCCTCTACATCCAAAGACAAGTCTACGAGAACATCTTGTTTAAAGAAGAAGCAGTTTCTTGTTTTGCATTACACTTGGTCATGATTTAGTAGATTTGACAAAGAATTGCATTGAGAGAAAGAAAAGCAGCAGATATATGTTTTAACTCATATATGTATGAGTTATGTTTTAGTTGAAGCTTTTAAGCAAGCAGCTTATATGTTCCCTCAAAGAATTCTTGGAGTGTCAATACAGAGCTACTTGGTATATGACAAGTTGCAGAGAAGTATATTTTTTCTTTATCTAACTCTTGAGGTAAAAGAGTTTTCTGTAGCAGATGTTGAAGACTTGGGTTGAGGTTTTATGTTTGGAAAAGGTTACCTCATACTCAGTATTTTCAGAAACTTCAGAAAATTCAGATTTGCTGATGTACAGGTCATTTGAAGAATCTACTTTCTATGATTGTCTTGATTTTTTTGTATTCAAAAAGGTGTTCCATTAGATCCTATCACTTGATTGAAAAGTGGAGTTAGCCAAAAGAAAATCAAGCAGGTACTATCACATTTCACCCGGGTAAAATATGAAAGTTATGAAGTATCAACTTGCAGCTTTTGGAGTTCTCAAGGTGAGAAGTTTGTGCACTTATGTTTCAAGTAGGAATTGCAGATTCCTTGAAGGATTTGTTTGAAGAAAAGTTTTACAACTTTGTAAGAAGCATGGACACTTGGAGACATTCAGGTAAACAAATCAAACATTCAGTCTTGAAGGTTTGATAAGAGCAGATTCTACACAGGAGAGATCATTGATCTTGTATGATCTTATATGATCTTGAGTATTTATGATTCAGTTGTCTATCCTTTGTTTGTGAAGATTCTTAACATTGGAGAAGTAAGTCAAAGATTCAGATTCTATCAGATTTGTGTTGCAAAGAGATAGAAATACTTGTTATGTGCAGAAGGGTATGAATCCTAAAATGCTTTCAACAAGGTTTTATCAGCTAACCTTATTCTATAATATGGGAAGCTGAAGACTTACAGTAAAAAGCTATTAGCAACTACAGTGCTAATAAAAAAGGGTTCAGAGATTTTGTTTCAAATACAGGTATTGATCACTAAACATCAGATTTATTGAAAGAAGGAAGACGTTCCACATTTCATAAAGTCTGATATATTTGAAGAATTTTGGATACTAGTGTTAAGTCATCCAGGAGGTGATGAAACATGAAGACTTATTTTCAACCATATGTAAAAGAATGCAGAGTCATACCTACAGGTATTCCTATATTTCCTTTGTCAGGTTCTCTTTATGTTCCAGCTTTGAAAGAAGAAGGAAGAAGAAGAATGTTTGGAGACAGTTCCTGTTAGGATGTTCCTGTTCAGGAGAAGGTTCCAGAATTCTATTTGAAGAGAAGCTTGATATTTCAGAAAGGTATATTTCAGAAGTGCGCACGTATATGTTTATACCAGGTTCTGAAGGAAAGACGTATGAAGGATTTAAAGGATGAAGACATGATGACATCATAGATCTTTACTCATATTTCAGTTGATTTCAATTGAGTTGAGTACAGTCAGAGATGAACCAGCAGTGTTCATAATACACTAAGTTGTGAGTTCACAGTCACAGGTTCCAGGATTCAGTTCTTGATTTTGTTTAGTGTATTTACATGACGCAGCAGAAGTACATTGAGAAACCTTTTTGGAAGGTAAATGCAAATATGTGGATCCTAGTGTATGTTTTCAGGTTCTTGAAGACAGGAGATAGCAGGTTCAGAGACAGTTCATGCTACAGTTGTCAAGCAGTGATTGCTTGATGTGTTCACTATTGGATATCTAGTTTGCATATTTTCTCAAGTATTATGGTTCATATTCAGCAAGTTCAGATTTTTTGAAGGAAAGTCAAATTCATGTTTGAAGGTCAGTGCGGGAGTACAAGCTTGAAGCTTATAATAAGTTGCAGCTTATGAAGTTTGCAGATTCAGTCCAGGTTGTACCAATATGCCATTGCAGGGGGGATTGTTGGAAAACAATGTCTCATTGGTTGGAAAGTGGTTAAAGCTAGTCATTCTTGCTCAGAGAATACAACAAGTATAGAATCTCTAAAGATATCCTCTTGGTCTATTTTACTCAAGTTTTTCTTGAGGAATCGACGGGAAAACAAAGCATCTGTAGATAAGCTCTATTCCTTCTACACAAAACAACGTGGGGCGCGTTGGTTATGTGAGCAACATCCCATCCCAGCCACCCGGGTTCAATCCCCGTGGGCGGCAGCGCATGGCACGTAATAGTTTTCTGATTATTAACTTTTGGGAAAAAAAAACTCACGAACAGCGAACGTGGACAATAAACGACGACGGATGTTTTTGAAAAGATTCACGATCGCGTAGCGTTTTTATCCGTGGAGCTTTTGGAGAAGCTTTTGAGAGTACACACAAGACTATATAAGTACATGCTTGGTCACTTGTATTGCATCCTTCACCTAGGATCAACACAAGCTTTCTAGAGCTTGGACCTCACTAGAGGTAGTGTTTCTTCTAGCACATGGGGCAGCCATGGTGCTAACTTGAAGCATGTTGAGGAGCAGCTATGGAGTTCTTCTTGGTGATTCTTCTTGGAGAAGATGAAGGGTGTGCTCACACTCTAGCTCATGGAGAGGAGGTTATCTCTTGTTCATGGCAAGAAGACTTGATTATTAGCAGCTTGATGGTGAGGATCGCCCATCTACATGATGTATTTGAAGATCATCTTCTACAGGAAGATGTTAGGTTGAAGATTGTCTTCTACAAGAAGCTGTCTGGCTACTCCAAAGACATTGGATGGGACCCTCTACATGGCATATTTGAAGATCATCTTCTACAAGAAGATGTTAGGTTGAAGATTGTCTTCTACAAGAAGATATCTGGCTACTTCAAAGACATTAGATGGAGTTTAACATAAGATTCACATCTTATGTTAAGTATTCAGGTACATATTCTCTTTATGCACACAGGTACTACTTGAAGTTTATGGAGGTCGTGGCGTTCATATCAGGAGGAGTCCTATTCGGCATAGGTACAAGAGAATCAGTACTTATATGCTTTATGCATATTTTATGAGGTGTTTAGGAAGGTGTGTTCACATGAGTTTGAGGATTTCCGTTCACACTGATCCTTCCTCTTTCAGTCACTCATATTCACTCTTCTATAACCTATAAGGTCACACATCTCATGTATATTCAGATTACTGCCCACACATCTAAATATGTTTGTTACATTGTACATTCACTCATTCATCTATTTCTCATCACATAGAATGGTTGAGAATTTTGCTCCCACATTGTACATTGAACATTGGTATATATGATACTATGAGTAAGCGATGGCTTACGTAACACCTTACACATGTCGTCTATTCTTTCTCTATCTTTGTCTCATCATTTGTATGATTAAGTTGTGATATGTTCATGTTTTGTCAATATGGAAGATTGCTGGAATTAATGTTGTACATGACTGGAACTATGGAACCATGGACCTGTAACATGAGCCTAAGGGCCTACCTCACTTCCAACAAACCTGATCTAGAAATGACTTTCAATATCCTTTCAAATTCAACTCTAAGATTTCGGAAAATGGGAAGGAAGAACTAAAATTATGTGTAATTGATTCAACTTCTAAGATACTAAAGGGATTTTCATAAAACCCAATGAGACTTAAAACTTTTAGGGTTTTTTTTTTCTAGTCAAGGGCTTGGGGCACTATTTCTATCTTCATGAGGTTAAATTCGATTTTCAAAAAGATTCTTTGGGTAAGTTTAAACCCTCATCAATCTACCAAAATCTAGTGGTATAAAAAGCCGATGTCTCGAGCCATTGATCTTTCTTACTGTTGAATGACATTTTAATTTACTCAAAAAATAATGATACTAGAAGTATCTTGATTGCTAAATTAATTCATTCTCAATCTATTTAGACTCCTATATAATATAATGCCAATCTAGTATACATGTCTACTTTAGGAGATTGATTCACCTTGTTTATTGACAACAAGGTTCTTTGGATTAACTTCGTCTAACTTTCCTTGCAAGAATGGATCTTTCTAAGTTCTTTCTCTTCAGAAATATATGTATAATTTCTAATAAAGGACTTTACAATATCTCATAACTTAAGTCAGATTGAACTTGTCTTAGTTACATTTGAAGGAAGATCATGGAGGTTTACTTCATCTTGTAGTATCTTCCTTCTTTGTGGTTTCTTCAAGTGATTTTAGGTCATACGCTAGACCATCAAATACTTCATCTTCTTCTTTGAAGTTTCAATTCCTATTACACTTCAAGTAATAATCCCAAGACTAAAAGATTCCTACTGTCTCAAAGTCTAATGTCCCATACCATCATTCCTACATTAATGTGACTATAAAGTATAGTGTATCATAATATCATAGTTTATATCCAACACTAGTGTGTGGATGATATTTATCTTAAATTCTAAGAGCTTTATCTAACTATAGAGTACCTTTAACTAGAATTATTCTTGCTAAAATTTGAAGTCAAGGAATTACTTCTATGTTTTCTATTAGAGTTAGGTTTTGGAAGATCACTCTACGATAATATTATCCCATTTTTAACTTGAAAGATTTTACCTTTTGATGGAATAAATATCCATCCTTCTTTTTTAAGATTTCAAGTGTAATTCCAAGCGTCTTGAATAATATTCAAGATTTGTTTAGTTCTTGCTCAGTTAACTTGTAGTGGCAAGAGACCATTCTTGCCTTTTGGATTCCTTCTTTATTTGAAGCTTTCAAATAGCTACCCTATGGCTTTCAAGGAATCCCTTTTAACACTTAAGTCTAAGCATTTGCTATTGCTTTTGGATCTATTTTGAAATCCTTTTGTCACAGTTCTAGACTACCTTCTTGCAGTAAAAACGTATATCATGCTTTTTACTTCTCTTTAAAGAGGTTTAGATGTTGGCATGCTCTATCCACTTGACGGTTGCAACCTACCTTCTTTGAGTCATTTCTACCTTTAACAAGTTTTGGATATTGATTTTAGCATGCCACAAAATTGCTTTTAGGGCAATTCGTACTTTAGTTAACATCTATGACCTAAAATATGTTCTTCTATCTCATACTCTTCATCCATGCTTCTATACTCGCGAAATGAATTGTACCACTTTTGATAGTTTTGGTATTTTCTTCCCCCCTGTAAAGAGCTTTCTTCCTCAAGCAACTATAAAGTATATGGCTTCATTTATAAGTAGAGAGACATTGCTATGAATTATCCCATTATTGTAATATTCAATGAATTTTCTACTTTTTTGAACCTTGAAATTATCTAACAGATATGCTAGAACGGAATTCTAGTTTTGGTATTCATTAAACATCTTCTAAGGGTGGCTCGTCCACCACTTGTCCTAACATATTTATGAAATTTTGTCATGAATTCCACAATTCCCCAAAATGTGAGCTCATTTTTATCCATGTTAGGAGAAGTGGATTTAATTTTCAAGTCTAATCATAGCACAAATTTAAGATACATCTTTTCATTATCTCTTTTGTACCTTAAAAAATTTATGTTCCTCCATTAAGAACTATTGTATCTCCTAAAGAACATTTATCTAGGTTTTCATCTAGAGATACTAATATCTAGAATGAATGAAGCCTTATAATAACTTGCAAGCTCTAAGAGGAAGAAAATTTTTAAGTTTCGTGATACTTTTGACTACTTTTCACCATTCTTTGTAGTGAAAGTACACTATATTGAGCTTTTACCCTCTTTTAAGATCAATTGTTCATGCTTCACTTCCATGATTATCTTTAATGGAGCCAAATGTGAGCTTTGTATCATGCACTACAACATATCAGGGGCATATCGACGTTGCCCATACCGACGGTCACGCCTCGGCGTCGGTATGACCGTTGAAAATGCTTGAAAAACAACGGATGCAATATCGACGGTCATTTAATCGTCGGTATACAGGCGTCGGTATGAGCGCCGGTATAGGCGTCGGTACTTTACTGTAAATTACCGATGCTTATACCAATGCTCATACCGACGCTTATACCGAGGCAACGTTTTAACCGGGCCTGAGAGCAAAAATTCGACATTTGCTTGCATTTTGAACCAAAGTTCGCTACTGTCGAGTTTGCTCGCGCGAACTACATTCTGCGCCTATTGTGTACACACATCTCTCTCTTTCTCACTCTTTCTCTCTCTTTCTCTCTCTTTCTCTCTCTCTCTCTCTCTCTCTCTTTCTCTACATCTCTATTTCTTTAGATCTTTGTGGTTTCCCTTTTCTAATTTCTCTTCTCTTTCATTTTGCAAGAGCTTTTTGGCATCAAATCTTTGGAATTCGACGAAGGGCAACATTAAGTGGACATTGAGGACAATGCTCCAAACAATTACATCCATGTAAGTGATTGTTTTGTTTTTGATTGATATAGAGTGAGATAGAGAGAGAGATGAAAGAAAGAGAGAGATCTAGAGAAACATAAAGAGAGAGAGAGAGAGAAAGAAAGAGAGAGAGATGAAAGAGAAAGATAGAGAGAGAGTGAAAGAGAGAGAAATGAAAGAGAGAGAGAGATGAAATAGAAAGAGAATGAGATAGAGA
>CM035431.1:53697374-53747374 GCA_020310875.1 Ceratopteris richardii | reverse complement strand
CTTTTCAATTTCATGTATACATCAATTCCTTTCCATATATAAGGAAAACATTTTCTCCAAGTCTTTAGTTATTACTTTTGAGCTTATGTATTTTTTATGTTTACTTCATTACTGAGCACGACATACTCATTACTTAATGTAAACTTTTACATTAAGTGTGGATGTCACTTTAGGAAGGAATCTGTAGGTATTTTTCTTGAAAAATTTAGCTAGCATAATGTTGAAAATATCTTAATTTTAGTATTCCCATAGATTTTTCTTTCATTCAAAAGTCAAAAATATATTGGAGAATATATTTACTTATCTATTCAAATGTGATAAGAAATTAAAAATTGAATTATGAACACATCTACTTACATGCAAATGAACGTGTTTGCATGGCATCGATAATTCAAGCATTTGCTTCCAAAATGCTTAGCATTCATGCATTGCATGTTCGTGTGTCAAGTTTTATGCGCAAACATGTGCTTCCCTTCAATGCATCATCATGCTAAAGCACATGATTTTGTGCATTTAAGTGTTTCTAATGAATATTACATTTGTGGTGTGCACAACTAAAAGCCTTAAATTTGAATTTTGTGTACTAAAAACATCCTTTGCTAAAAATGCAATGCACATACATTCTTTCTTTTCCTTGCAACAATGCACACAAGTACTCAAAATGATCACTTAAATTTCCATACCTATATGTTTGCCCTTTCAATAAAAGATACATTATCTTATAGTATTGAAGTCTTAAATCATGCTTCAATGATGTATGTATGCCATGATAATGATAATGGCAAAGAAACATCAAAATAAAACATAAGTTTGAAAAGTGCTTAGATTTATCCTCACCGGCCTTCCTTTGCACTTGAGATGCACCACCTTCCATTTGGAACAAGTGATGTTCTTGTTCTATATTTCTTCCTTGATTTGTTGAAGAAAATTTCAAGATCTTTCGGCGTCTATGATGGGATGATCCACCTTGGAGTACATAGTATTACTCGAATTGTAAAAAGTAAAAGAACGACCCCAAAACAAATTCTTACAAGACTATAGAGGGTGGATTTAAAGAGGATAGAATGTATGGGCTAGAAATGGGTCATCTAAATCCCATGTAAGTGAATCCACAAGAAACTAAGATATTAAAAAATCTCAAAGAATTCTTTCCTCTTCCAACTTCCAGAGGAGTAAGGAATATTTCTCTACCAACTAAGAGTTTACTATAACACACCATTCTTGTGTGTAGAAGCTTCGTAGGATCAAGAAGAAGGCATTAAAGAAGATGGCTATAGGGGTGTAGTCTCATAGGGCTTTAGAAAACCCCACATGTGACAATTGCACTCAAAATGAGGCCTTCAAAATGCGAGAAGTGCTAATAGTAATTGATATAATTAAGGTAGAATTAAAGATTTCTTACAAGTTGCTTTGCAAAATCATAAATGTAGGGGCCTATCTACTTCCAATTAGGCATCTGGCTACAACAGATTCCTTTTAAACACCATCGAGTGAGAGAAGCCTATAAAAGGTGCACAAGTGTCATCCCTTATCATCTCAAGAGGAGAAGCATGAAACTTCCCCTACCTCTCCCATGGTTAGCTAGAGGGGCTATTTATGCACAACACATGCACGTGGGTAGATCGAGAGTCTAAAGAGACTCATAGCGGGGGCTATTGATGGGAAGGTTCATATGCCAAGAGGGGAACTTTAAATCAGCCTTCTATAGAGATCTTCCAAGAAGGTATCTTAGATCAATGCTGCCTCCTCCCAAAAGAAGGTTCTCAAAGATCCTTTTCTCCTTCTCCATGAATATGGAGCGATTAAAGAGGCTTTGATTACCAATAATAAGCAACTACTATTGTATGCAAGAATAAGAGAATAATTTCCTAACAAGACAACTCTAAGCCCATAATAGGTGAGAAATGCACCTTTGCACCCAACCACCTCCAACCATATATATACCTCTAGGCCAAGGTGGAAATGTGAGGAAATATTGCCAAGTGCCCCCTCCACATGATTCTAATTCAAGGCCTTCTTACCTTGGAAGTCACACAAAATCACATTCGTCTCACATCGATTCTAAAAGGATTCCTCCCAAGCCTCATAAAAGTCCAAAGAGTTGAGAGGCCTCCCTAAGGGTTAAATACCAGACCCTTAGTACATATCAATCCTAAAGGTCAAAACCCTTCAATTGGGAGTAAATAAATCTAAATAGATCAAGGGTCAAACCATAGTCTCCGAGCCCAAGGGTTTTGCAATAAACTCAAAGGGTCCTCCAAGTGACTTTGGAAACTTAAGACCGATGTCTTTGGCCAGTTGTACCCATATTTATACAACAATGTAAAACCAGAAAGTAAAGCCATAACCAAGTGGCATAAATAAGATATAAAACACAATGCTATTATACATCCATTGATAATACTATGATCAAATGCATCATGGGATAAATGTGAAAGGTATACCATAATGCTATTTCACATGTCAAACACTTGAATATATTATGCTCTTATCACACATGGAGGAGCTACCATAGTGATCACACATGGTCAAATGGAATCCAAGATCAAAGCACAATAGCTCACACACTTCCCCCAACTCTACTTGCACCAATGATCTCTAAATCAAGAGCTTCAAAGGGATTTGAATACAATTTCAATCTTCAAGTATCTTTAGGGTTGCATAGGAAAAATTGATAGTCTTTATATTGCATTTTATATGCTACAAAGCTAAAACTTTGCCTCTCAGCTCTAGATCAAACTGAAGATCTCGATTTCAACTACAACTTTCATGTTAAGAATTTCTCCATGTGAGACCCATAACTGAAGATATGAACAAAATAATACACTATTATCAAAATGATTGTTGCATGTCTATATTCTATAATCTTGGAAACTTAGAAGTCTGAATTTGCACTTATGATCTTCTACAATTTTTAGATCTCTACGTTAACTACAACTTTGCTTTTGAAATCTCTACAATATGATGCTCCTAGCTCAACTTATGAGAAAAAAAACTACTTTCAAGATCAACATCAACTTAACTTGCAAACAAATTAGTGGTTTTTTGCATACTGATGCCCTTTTGCTTTGAACTTACACCTTTTTGCAAATTTTTAGATTAATTTGTAAGCTACATAAACAACTTTAAATACCATCCATCCAATATTTCTAGATGGAGTTATGGCCAAAATACCAACCTATTGACATGAAGATTTCAGTGTGCAAATTCACCTCTTTTCCCTAATCTTCCATTA
This sequence comes from Ceratopteris richardii, assembly GCA_020310875.1. Classification (NCBI taxonomy): domain Eukaryota; kingdom Viridiplantae; phylum Streptophyta; class Polypodiopsida; order Polypodiales; family Pteridaceae; genus Ceratopteris; species Ceratopteris richardii. The sequence goes on along the minus strand of CM035431.1, from coordinate 53,744,139 downwards.
AATCTCCTTTCACTTCAGTCTTCAATCTTATACTAACGAAGTCCTTTTGTGTGCTGAACAAGATGAGCAAGGAGGGGATGAAGGGAGAGAGGGAGAGAGAGAGAGAGAGAGAGAGAGAGAGAGAGAGAGAGAGAGAGAGAGAGAGAGAGAGAGAGAGAGAGAGAGAGAAGGTGAGATATGCACACCTGCATGGGAGCCTTGAAACCAACATTATGATATTCTAAGGCAATACTTATAAAAGATATATGTATATGAACATAGGGGTAAGGTTACATGACCCTTACATCCCCAACAATATACATAAAGTGATGCAAATGCCCCCAATCAGACATCTCAAATGAGGCATGCAAATCAGCCTTAAAATCAGCAATATATGTGTCAATAGGACCAGTGAGCAGCATGTCATCAACATAGACAACAATGATCAGAAGCACATCATTAGCACGTTTAACATATAAGGTGCTTTCAGTTGGACTGTTCTCAAAACCATGTGCAATCAGATAGGCATGTATCTTCTCATACCAAGCACGTGGTGCTTGCTTTAAACCATATAATGCCTTCTTTAACCTGCAAACCTGGTTTTCATGCCCTTTCTGCACAAAGCCACGGGGCTGAAAAACATACACTTCTTCATGCAAGTCACCATTCAGAAATGCTATTTTAATGTCCAACTGATGTACATTCCAACCATGATGGGCTGCAAGTGCACAAATGCTCCGAACAGTAGTCATACGGCATGTAGGTGCAAAGGTCTCATCAAAATCAATGCCTCTTTCCTGTGCATAACCCTTTGCAACAAGCCTAGCCTTATACCTGTCAACTGTACCATCAGGTTTATGCTTCAGCTTGTATACCCACTTAGTGCCAATGGCCTTCTTGCCAGGAGGCAAGTCACATAAAGACCATGTACCATTCTTCATTATAGCATCATATTCAGATTGCATAGCAGCCATCCAATTTTCTAAATTTTGTGCTTCATCAAAAGAAACAGGCTCATTCTCATCACAGAGACTAGATGCAGCCATAGCATAGCAATCTGATGCAAAGGAGGTACTATGAGAGCCTGAACGAGTACGATATGACAAAGGTGCATCTAATTTGCTGTCATGCAAAGTCTGCACCAGCCATTTTGGCATAGTTTTTGCGTGCTCAATATCAGCTCTCTCATCAACAAGTGCATCATGTAAATCTGCATCAAATATGGAATGATCTGCATCATCATATGAAACCTGCAAAGGCTGAGAAGTTGCCTCATTAGGACCAGCACTAGCCTGTCCACCTGTAAAAAGAGGCATCAAAGTATCATACATGTCTTTGGAGCTAACAAATGTCTCCTTAGTACATGAAAGCAATGGCTGAATAGCATCTTCCACAAAGACAACATCACGGCTAACCAGAATGCGTTTAGTCTGTGGATGATACAGACGATAGCCTTTACTTTCAGAACTGTACCCAACAAAAATACATTTTACTGCCTTATCATCCAATTTTCTGCGATGTTGTTCAGGCACTAATGCATATGCCAAACAACCAAAAACACGCAGATGAGCAACAGATGGCTTGCGGTCATGCCAAGCCTCATATGGAGTGATAGACTGCAACGCTTTAGTGGGACACCTGTTCAGTACATATGCTGCACACATGACAGCCTCAAGCTAGAAACTATGTGGTAAAGCCTCACTTTTGACCATGCACCTCGCCATCTCCACGAGTGACCTGTTCTTTCGTTCAGCAACTCCATTCTGTTGAGGTGTATACGGCACTGTACACTGGTGTTTTATCCCACGTTCAGCCAGAAATGCATTAAAATGTGAAGACATATATTCCCCCCCTTGATCAGAACGTTGGGTGCCCATTTTACATGCTGATAGATTTTCAGCCAAAACCAAAAACTGTTTGAAGCACATGAACACTTCGGACTTTGCTTTGAGTGGATATACCCATGCATGCCTGGAAAAATCATCAATGAAAGTCACGAAGTAAAGGTAATTTCCAAAAGAGGGTGTCTGCATAGGACCACAGACATCACTATGTACAAGCTGCAATTTCTGCGTAGCCCAAACTGAACCATCTTTTGGAAAGGAAGAACGCTGCATTTTGCCCAAAATACAGCCTTCACAAACATGTTTTCCTGGTGCCTCAAGTTTGGGCAAAGAGGACACCATTTCAGATTTCTGCAGGCGTAACAAACTAGCAAAATTCAAATGACCAAAGCATGCATGCCAAAGCTTTGCATCTGACATAGCCTGAGAATCATGAACTACACATGCCGAATCATTCACAGATCTTTCATAGTCTATGAGCTTATACAGCCCACGACATAAAATGCTAGAAGCAATAATCACATGGCCATTTGAGAGATCATGGACTGTACACCTATCATCAACGAATTTCACAACCAAGCAAATCTTGGCTAATGCAGAAACTGATAACAGGTTCTTTTTGATCCCTGGCACAAATAAAGCATCTGACAAAGTGAAAGAACTACCATCAGCAGTAGTTAGAATGATCTTACCAACTCCCATAACAGGATAAGAGGAGTTATTGGCGCATGTGACAGTATTCCCTGTAGGGGCAGGCTCGAGTGAAGAGAAGAAACTGCGCTGCGAGGTAATATGTTTGGTCGCGCCACTGTCAAAGTACCAAACATCTGAGTCTACTGCAGACATGCACTGATCATGAGAAGATGGGTCAAAACTATAGACAGTAGTAAACGCCCATTCTTCTTCCTGCACAAGATTTGCAGACTCTGTTTTTGGTGTAGAGGCCTCTGCAACAACCATTCCAGCCTCTTTCTTCTTTGCCTCTTTAGCAGCCAGTTTTGGACAGTTCTTTATAATATGATGATTTCCTTTACAGTACTTGCAGAACAATTTCTGCTTTTCTGATTTCTTCTCATCTTTATCCTGGTTCTTCGATTGTGCAGCATTTGCAGATTTCTGCTTACTAGTAGAAGAGCTCCATTTTCCTTTGCCCTTCTGACAAGCCAAGAAAGCTTGATCTGCAACACGCATAATGGACCTGTTCTGCCTGGACTGATCTTCCTGCAATAGAATAGAGACTAATTCCTCAAATGATAAGGCATTCGGATTGCCTTTCATCATCAACCGAAGAGTAGAGGCAAAACTCTGATATGAATCAGGAAGACCATTCAGAACGGTCTGCACAAGTGAGCTATCTGGTATAACCTCATCAGCAAAAATCAATTGTTCCTTTAGGTCTTTGATCTTTGTAAGAAAAGTGTCCATAGAATCACCTTCATTCATGTGCTCACTCTCCAACTATTTTCGGAGGTAAGCAACACGAGCCTCATTCCTAGCCTGGTACAAAGTGGTAAGTGTATCCCAAGCATCCTTTGCTGTTCTGCAAGAGCGAATGTGAGGAATAATGGCACGTTTGACAGACAGAGCTATCAATGCATGTGCTTGGGCATCTCTGCCATCCCAACAAATCTGCTCTGCAGTAGGTGCAACAGAAACAGCAGCACGAACAGGAATCTGCGGAATATCATCTTCGACACCATCTTCATCAGCTCCAACACCTGTATTTGCAGTACCTGTCGTTACAGGTGTAACAGGACGTCTTTCAACACCCTGCACAATGTTCCACAATCCTTTTGCAACCAGTACATGTCGCATCATATAAGCCCATAATGGGTAGTTGGTACCATCCAACTTATCCTCAACAGCCAACATACCGAATACATCACTGCTTTCAGCCATGGCCGGTGACTAAAATACCTTGATGCAGAAAATTGACTGTATCTCAAAAAGTTGAACAGAACTGCCCAAACGAGTTCTGCTAGACCTGTAGCAGACTTCGAGACGCTTAAACTGGCGAACCGAAATTGGTATATACCTTTGGCACAAAAGGACGAAATAGCTTGCACAAGTGCTACGATAGTGCATTCGGAGGCCGAAACGAGCTCAGATCGCGATTTCGGCACCACACAGCAAAGCTGTTTTGATCTCGGAAACACCCTGAGTATGCTCACCAAATTTCGTGCGAATCTGAGATTGCAAACGAAGGAGTGTCGATGGTGCCCTAGAAGAAGCGACGACCTGCTCTGATACCAATTGTTGGAGTTAGACGTCTGCGGAAGCACGCGAACAGCACAAGGAAGAAGAAGAAGTTTGGAGCACAACACACAAGACTGAATGTATTACTAGAGAATGTACAAAGATAAGTAGCCCATTAGGGCAATAGGTGTATATACAAGCCGGGGGAAAAAAACCTCCTAAAGAGGGAAAAAAGTGCCCCGGCGGTCCTAGAGTGTTCACACACACCACTACCTAAATATATCAACAACGATTTTGTGAACCACGATTCTATGAAAACACGATTCTGTGCTCAAAATCGCGATTTTCAAAAACACGATTCTGTGCTCAAAATCGCGATTCTCACAAATCAGGATTTTTAGCCAAAACACGATTTTGTGAAAACACGATTCTCAAGGTACACAATCGCGATTCTCTGACTTCACACAATCGCAATTCTCTTGAAGTTCACAAAATCGCGATTCTCTTGAAGTTCACAAAATCGCGATTCTCTTGAAGATCACAAAATCGCGATTTTGTCCAAAAGGTCCTGTTTGCCTGTTTTGACCCCCAGAAGCCTGATTTGACATAACGTTTTCATCCAAAGTCCATTTTTTATGCATTGATTTTCAGATAGGATATTTTGAAGTTGACCCTCAAGTGGGACTAGGAAACCAAGGGGACTCCAAAGGATTTTGAACCATACCAAGGGAAAATTTTGGACTCTAACCAAAGCTTATGAACCTGAGATCTGGTAGACACCTAGGCAAGGATAGACAAAGCATTGTATCTTCTGAGGCTAGTGTCAACCATACAGCCAAGTCTTGTGCACAACAACTAAGTGGTTGTCCTTACGTATTAAACTCTAACACAAGTGACTCAGAAATGTCTTTTAGCATGGGGAAACCTACAAGTGGCTCAGGAACTGCCCATCTACAAACACCAGAAGGTCCCTATAAGACACAATTGGAATATATTCGGACCAACCGATTAGGTGCACACATCTATGAGGATGGCCTGAGGCGATCAGTGCTCCAACTCAAAAATCCAAATCAACCCTTTGGACTTGAACACCCGGTGGTCAAGTTCGAAGAGGGTTCATACATTGATAAGGAAGGAACCATGTATGTGGTCACCAACCTACCAGATAGGACCGATGAGTTTGGAAATATCATTCATGAGAATGAGATAGGAGACCTAGAACAAGGAAATGTAGGACAAGGACTCCAGACTCCTAGAGGTAAGTCAGTTTTGACCAGAGTAATCACTCTAGACTGGATCCCTCAAGACAACAAAAGCATAGAACTATTCTTGAATAGAGAGACGGAGGAAGCCTTTTGGAGATTCAAGCCAGATCAACCTAGCCAATTGGGTATAATCATCATCTACGAGTTCAAGGATCCAGAGATACCAGGCAAAGTTGTCTACCTGGATAACATATTAGAGAAAATTTTCTTGGTAACAGAACATGATAGACATGCATATACTTGGAAGAGTGAGTTGATTTTCCCTCCACCAAGATCCAATGTGTCCCATGGCCTCCAAGGTGTAGGATCAACCCAAGCTCATGAAGCCCAGAGAGAAAGAACTAGAGAGAGACCTGAGGCAAGTTTTGCACACACTGTGGGCAGAAATAGAGCAGGATTTGAAAATGAAAGACCTGAAAGAGAGAGACATCAAGCACATAGGCAACAAAGAGATGAACAAGATTTTCCATTGCCTAGACCCCGAGAGCACCCAAGAACCCTTAGACCCACTCAAGTGATCAAGGCAATGAAGAATTATTTTGACGGGTCAGGAGATCCTTATGATCATGTGGCCGAGTTCAAACAAGTGTTAAGAGCTGAGCAGGTTGAGGACTTGTTCACCCAGTACGAGGCATTTGGTTTGACTCTTAAGGGCACTGCCTTGGCTTGGTTTCAACCACTGAGTAGTCGCAACTATCGTGATATAGGTCAACTGCTAGATGAATTCATTGTAGAATTTTCCAAGACTGGTGTCAGGCATAACACATCATCTTTGATCCACAGCTTCAAGCAGACACCCCAAGAAATAGTGCGGCTAGTAGGTAGAAGGTTCAGACAGTATCTAGAGAGATGCCCTGCTCCAGAGTTACCCACACCAGCCAAACAAGTGGCTTTGTTTTTAGATGGCTTACTAAGCACTAAGTTAAGATCATATGTGTACTTGAAAGAGCCTAGATCCATAGAAGAGTGTGTGCGGACGTGCATTGACATAGAAGATAACTTGGGAGAGTAATTAGAATTGTCCAAACTCTATAAGGATTCTGATAGTTCTACTAGTCATACTTCAAAAATCTCCACGGAAATAGAGGAGATAGCTGAGCAAGTTGCCAAGAAGCTGGGAGTCCAAAATAGACAAACACCGAGAGTCACCCCATTGAATCGGTGTTATACTTGCGGAGGCGACCACATGGCTAATGTATGCCCAATGCACAACCAGAACATGAGAGAAAGGAATACCCTATACTGCACTATTGAAAGGAAGTACACCAACCATACGGCTCAAGATTGTCCCTACAATAGGCAGGCTGTTAGACAAAATTATCAGCAACCTTACCCACAAGGTAGGTATCAAAGCCAATACCAGCAGCCATATTATAGACCACAACAGCAATACCAGGCACCATATAAGCCACAACCAGTCTTGGGAAACCAACCACTAGCTCCTGCCAATGCAATTCCAGTTAAGTATGCAGTGGCAGAAGAGAACCTTAATAGAGCATTGGTGCCAGTGACCCCACTGATCTTAGAGAATGACTCTCATGCTCATAGTTCAGACTACTCCCATGAAGGTAGTCCACATGCTTATTACACAGAGTCACCTGAACATAGTGAGATCTATTCGTATCAATATGAGGCACCACCTATGGAACAAAATTGGGAGCCTGAATACTCCAATGTCATGTACACACATGCTAACCCTAGGCCCCAATTGAGACAAGTAAGACCACAAGCCCCTAGAGGACCATGTTTCAAATGTCAGGGTGACCATTTCCTTCATGATTGTCCCCATCCACCATCCCCAAGTCAAGGACAGGCTATCACAATACAGGCTTTTTGTCCTGATTGTGGCAAAGACCATCTCCCCAGAGATTGTCCAAGAAACCCCTCTAGTGCGCCCAAGATTACACCCATTAATGTGGTAGGTTTAGTGGCGGATTCAAGTTCAAGTAGCAGTATTGTGGCTCTTGTACAAGCAGTCACTAGGGCACAAGCCTTAAAACAGGATAAGCCAGTTGAACAATCGGAGTCGAGTGAATCAGGAGAGCCTAGTAAGAGGAAAACAAGAACATGGAAGGATACCAGAGAGAAGGCCAATCGCAAGTGGAATAAAAAGTTATCGGAACTAGAAGAAAGCTTGAAAGATGCAAAAACAAAAATAGAAGACATTGCAACTCAAAACCCCTCGCATGCTGAAACTCCATCCATTCCACCTCATCCCACCCCACCACCCATTGTAAATAGGCCACAACCAAGGTCTGTTCTTGCAGATCCAACCCCAGAAGGCTTGGACATGATGTTCAAGGCCTACCAGGCTCGACTTCAAGAAGGGCCAATAGCTGCAAACCTAGACAAGAGTTACCCTAGAGCGGATTTAGAGATTGAACGAATGAAAATGTGCATGAAAATGGTAGAACAAGCTCAAGCTATACTCGAGACTAGTCAAAAGTTCAATCAGACAAACTCTGTCAAATCGGATTTGAATTTCCAGGGCTTACTAGAAAGATTAGAGCAGTTGGTAAACAAACCACAAGTTTTTTTACCTCCACAGGCTCAACCAGTTATTGAAAAAGGAAGCTCACCACCAATGGGAGCTTATGTTACGACCCGACATAGTGTGCAACATACACAACGTCAGCCCTACATGAAATCGATGTCAGCTCATGGCTCTGACCAGTCGGCCAGAGTGACTCCACCCGCCTACCGACCCATGCAGGTGCATGACAACATATAGGTTAGGCCTACGACAAAACTAGCATCAGCTCATGGCCTTGATCACCTGACCAAGGTGGTTCCACCCGCCTATTAGCCCATCACAACACTCTAACAATATGCGCATACATATAGCTGGCTTAAGTATGAAGGTTTTTCATGAATCATGATCCATATGGAGGTAAGATCTCGTAAGAAACAAAATATAGTAGGACCCAAAGAATCCCACTCACTAAGCATTCAAATCTATCAGCATATACATGCCTTCAGGTTAAGCATGCCATCACATTCCCAAGCTTTCACTCTCAAAAGTCTCTAGTCTGCTAACTGATTCCATTCATATAACTCTTAGTCGTTCATGCTTCATGCAAACCCATAATAGATATTTTCTATCTTCATTCTACATGATTTTCTTGAATTCATACATATCTTTATTATACACATAAATGCAATGCAAATGCTCTTTCAGAAAGAAAATAGATTTCAAATTGGAAACATTTCACTTGATCATTTGGTTCATCTTCATCATCATTCAATCTAGCCTTTCTTCAATCTCATGATCTATCATTCTTCATCAACATCAGCCTCAACATCATCAGTATCCTCCAGTATCATCATCATCATAATCATCATCATTAATCAAAATCAACAATCATCATCTTCCATCTTTTATCATCATCAATCATTATCAATCATCATCATCATAACCATCAATAATTGTCATCCATCATTAGTCATTATCATCATTCAATAACTAATCATTCATCAATCATCAATTGTAATCATTCATCAATCATCAATGATTCATCAATCATCAATCATCAATCATCAATCATTTATCTGCATGAATCATCATTCATCCTCATTCATTAATCATCACTCATCATCAACATCAATCATTGTTCATCATCACCATTCAACATCATCAATCATCATCATTCAATCATCATAAATCATCATCATCTTCTCGTCAATCATTATCATTCAATCATCATCATTCAATAGCTCTTGATCATTCTCGTATGTTTCATTATGATTCTTCTTCAATCATCCTTCAATATTCGCAAATATGTCTTGAAAAGTTAGATTTCTACTTCTCTTATTCTTTTTCAAACTCTTAGAAGTCTTTGAAGTCGTCTTTACATTTCCCTCAATTTGCATAATAATATCATCAAGCAATTGTTTCTCTGCTTTATTAACTCGTTTATCAGATTTTATATCTTCTTGAGTTTCTTCTTTACTCTTTTCTAGTTCAATCTGTTTATCAAAGTTTACTTGGGATTGCAATTTCATAACTTTCTCTTGATCAAATAGATCCTCATTAGTCAAAAGTTTTGGATCAAATGATACATATACATCCTGATCGTTCTTTAATTTCTCTTGATTTTCTCTATCACATTCTCTTTTATGATCTATTTCCATTTGTTCTCTCAATATCTGCTCAATATTTTGCTTCTCGACCTTTATTTGTCTACCTTTGGTTTCTTTAGTAGGTCTCTCTTGACTTTCAATAGATAGCAATCTTGTTTGTTCATCAAATCTATAATTTTCATGCATCTTTGGTTTCCATATCTTTTGAATGGACTTTGATCTATCTTGGTCTCTTCAAAATATTCCTTTATCCCACCTTTTCCTACATTCAAAGGTAAAGGGGGTTTTCTCTTGATATTTACAAACTTTACCTTTATGCATGCACTTTCATATGCTATGCAATCCCAGAACATATGTCCATACTGATCACACCAAAAACAATGTATAGGTCTCTTCTCAGCCCAACTTGATTTCCTAGGTATTACTCTAGGTGTGGATCTTCTAAGACCTAATAACTCTTTATGTGTAGATATGCTTTGAACTTTTACCTCATGTTCATGGTCACACTTCAATCTTTGTAGATCATTAACTTGTTTGCTCAATACCTCAACCTTATATTTCAATTCTGAATCCTAGAATCCATTTCATTTCTTACGTCTTTAATACTTATGCCCATTAGTTGAATAGTGTCAGATATTGCATTTATCCTTTGCATTAAAGTCATAACAATTCCAAACTTTGATTTTATAGATTTGCTCGTATTAATTTCCATTTCCCTAAATCGCTCTTCATATTTCCTGAACTGTTCTTCAATCATTTTGTTCATTTTAATTTCTTCTTGTTATGATATAAGCTATGAACGAAGTAGATTTTTAATCTATGCATCAAAGTGCACACTCGTATGATCTAAACTAATGCAAAAGTGGATGATCAAAGTCAATTAGTCAAAAGCACTCTTTCTCTTTAAGTGTGTGGAATGATGCAATAATTCAAAGAACTAAAAATGCTGGTACCTGGAGTATCTAATCTGGCATCGAGGTTCCTGTCTTGAAGGAGTGGGTGGCACGTCGAGGATCACCAGGCAACCGCCTCACTTCACATCGGGTTCAGGTGTTGGGAAGGAGTCACGTGATGGGAAGAGCTGACACGGGGTTGGGTCAGGTCCCTATGTGCACCGTTTCCACGTTCAGTGAGGGGCATCTGCATGCTGGGTGCCTCGTCCTCTCTCTGGTATGGTGATCATCATAGGCCTCTACCCCTCAGAAGAGATGAGCGAATGTGCGTATGCATAAGACCATAGGTATCGGGAATGAAAAATTCCAGATACGACGCTCAAACACAGAAGTCACCGGATTGATGTGCAGACAAAGCTCAATGATCAATGTAAATATAGCTTAAGTCGTCCAATAAAATCTCAATAACACAATGATTCCTGCTACAGTGTGGGTCGATGATACAGCAAACTGCTACAGTGCGGAATGGTGATACAATATGCCATCGCTATAGTGTGGATCAGCCAAATATAACGTAGACTTCCCGCTATAGTGCGAGAAGGCACCTACGGGAGTCGGCTTCGGTCTTCACTCAACCTTCCATTTCTTCGGTCTTTGGTCCAAGCTTTACTTCAAGTCTTCTCTTTACTTCATAAATCCACAGTAGCCTCCAATCACGCAGTAATCGTGGAAAGAGATTCCACAAGCAAGATCTACGGGGCTACAATCTTCACTTCAGTCTTCAAGAACTTCAACTCTTTACTTCATATAATCATCCAAAATCATCAACCGACCCAACTTGGAAAGAAGTTCTACACAAGAGATCCACGGGGCACTCTTTACTTCGTCCTTCAATCACTTTCTTCACTTCATATTATCTCCAAAATCATCAACCAGCCCAAGCTGGAAAGAAGTTCCACACAAGAGATCCACAGGGCACTCTTTGCTTCGGCCTTCAGTCATTTTCTTCACTTCATATTATCTCCAAAATCATCAACGAGCCCAACCTGGAAAGACGTTCCACACAAGAGATCCACAGGGGGCAATGCTTCTTCACTTTGGTTTCCAAATCTTTTCTTTACTTCATATAATCTTTCAATCGATACTTTCAAATCAAGAGAAACTGCAACCTGGAGAGGCATTCCATAGAAAAGGACCATGGGGGAGGGGGTGAGGAGTCATGTTAGTACATTAAAACTCATGATAAATAAACACTATACTTTTGATTTATTTCTTTTTCTCTTTGAAATTGTATGGTATTCATGTACATAGACATATAAGGGGAGAAAACATATAAATGGTCACAAACATTCCTTCTCTTCCCTCCTTCTCTTCTTCCTTCTTTCTTCCCTATCTTTTTTATCCTTTTCCTTCTTTTCTTCTCTTCTACCCGTTTTCTCTTTCCTTTTTATTTTATGCTTTCTTTCTTCTATCCTTTTTCTTCTTGTTATTTTTCTTTTGTCTTTCTTTCGTTCTCTTTTTTTTATTTTCTCTCTTTTCTTCTTTTGACTTTTTTCCTTTTCTTTTATTTTCTCTTTAATTCTTTTTGTTTCTTCTGTCAGCATCCCAATCTCTCTCTCTCTCTCTCTCTCCATGTTTCTCTTCAGAACTCTTGAAATCTCTCTCTCTCTCTCTGTCTCTCTCTCTCTCTCATGAATTTGCTATCACCGACATAGATCCCTCTCTCTCCTCTCTCCACGTGGCATTTGCACTGCCACCATGTTTCTCTCTCTCTCTCATGAATTTGCTATCACTGACATAGATCCCTCTCTCTCCTCTCTCCACGTGGCCTTTGCACTGCCACCATGTTTCTCTCTCTCTCTCTCTCTCTCTCCCCTGTATGTTTTTGTGTGTCTGTAGTTGTTACCACCAGCTAGTCCTCTCTCTCTCTCCTGTATGTTTTTGTGCATCTGTAGTTGCTACCACCAGCTAGTCCTCTCTCTCTCTCTCTCTCTCTCTCTCTCCCCCCTCCATTTTCGAATTCCTTGTGTGCATCTGGATCACCATCTGCTTATGGCTTCTAGACACTCTCTCTCTTCACATATTCTCTGCCTCTCTTCTCATCTCCGCAACGATGCCGCTTTTGCCACATCTCTCTCTCTCTCTCTTCCAAATTGGCTCGCGCATGGCCATGGACGCCTCTCTCTATAGTGGCTCCCTCAATTTTCTATCTATAGCTTTGGACGCCATCTTTCTTTACAACACCTCCCTCAATTCTCTCTCTACAGCATCAACTGCCATCTCTGACATGTGCTACAACATGAACCCGATATATTAGCTCCCTCTCTCAGACTCTCTAACTATAGAACACACAATCAGGACCGGTCTATCACTACAACACATGAACATCGTCCACTCTACTCTGCCAATACCAAATTGACCATGACAGAAGTTTAGGCTAGTCCCCATCACTAGCTGTAGATAGTGTGTTAAATGTTTGAAACAATGATCAAATAGTCCAAAATGTCCAGAACAAGATTGCGTAAGTAACTGATCTTTTAGAACCGCTACAACCAAATGCGCGTGGGCGCTTGGATAGTTCATTGTCCTCTCAAAGTGCCCACCTAAGGTCGAATCCCGTGAGCAGCAGCGTGCAGCAGAAGATTTGAGATTTTGCTTTATTCAAAAGCACAGGCAAATTTGGCGACGGAGTTTTCTTTTGGATCGATAGCAATCGCATGCATTTTTGCTACGAATTGCTTTATTGGTTGGTTTTGGAGGAGCTTTTCAAGGTATAATCAAAGCTATATAAGAAGCCATTGGCTCATTGTTGTTTCATCCAATACCTAGTTCAACAATAAGCTTTGAAGCTTGTTACCTCAATAGAGGTGATGCTTCTTAGCACATGGGGTAGCCATGGTGCCATCTTGGAGCATGTTGAGGAGTGGCTATGGAGTTCTTCTTGAAGAAGAAGAGTGTGATCACACTTTTGCTTCTGGAGAGGCTATTAGCAGCTTGGTGATGTGGATTGGCCATTCACATGATGTATTTGAAGATTGTCTTCTACATGAAGATTTCGGGTTACTTCAAAGACATCGGATGGTGGTTAACATAAGATTTACATCTTATGTTAAGAATTCAGGTACATATTCTCTTTATGCACACAAGTACTACTTGGATTTTATGGAGGCAATGACACATTAGGGAAAAAAATGAACCTTGCATGGGCCTTTTGGATTAAGGAGTGATTAGTGATGGACCAATGAGAAGAGGGTGGTGGACACAGTCTAGTCCCTTAATCACCTAGACTAGGCATAGGCTTCCCTTGTTTTTTTGTGGTCAAAGAGCAAGAAACCACTTCAAACTCGTGGTTTTTCTCATTAGAATGGTTTTCAAATGCTTCAGAATGATTTAGAACCCTTGGATTGGCTTAAAAATCCAAAGGTAGAGGTTGAAGGGCAAAAGTCAAGGCGCCTTTGCTTTTTGGCCCTTGGATTTGGTTTGAATCTAGTGGCTAGGATGAAAAGAGCCTTCAAAAAGGCGCCTTTGATTTAGAGCCCTTGGATTGGGGCTAAGATCTAATGGATCTCATTGATTTGCAGGTCCTTGGAGCGCCTTAAATAATGGCCTTTGGATGCAAGCTTGATCCAATGGCTGAGATGGATGCCTTGGAGATCTTAGGCGCCTTTTGTCCTAGTCCCTTGGATAAGGAGATGATCGGACGGCTGAAATCACACGCGCCTTGAAGCTCAGCCCCAAACGCGGAGATCCGTGGGATTTCGCTTGATCCAAGGGCCTAAAAGCTTGCAGAGAGTGACTAAAAAAGCCTGCTTGAATAGTCCAAACTCCCACGAATTTATTGCCTTTCTCTCTCTAGAGATACTTCGAATCAATCCAAGCCATTCAATTCCAACATCCAAGGGCTCAAAATGTTCCCATTTGGTAATTCAAATACAAAAGCTATCAAATAGTATTTTATTTCAAAAAACCACTCGTGGTTTTGTATGCTCCCTTAAACCACTAGATTAAGCATTTTAATCCCAAAAAATTAGGAATCCTTACAAGGCCCATGCAAGGCTCATATTTTTCCTAATGATCCATATCAGGAGTCATCCTATTCAACATATCTAAAGGAGAATCCGTACATGTATGCTTCATGCATATTTGGATGAGGTGTTGTAGAAGATATTTTCATATGAGTTTGAGGATTTCTGGCAGCAAACTTGTTAGCATTCTTTGCTACTTTTGTAAGTATGTGATCGTTTCACACACGTCTCTGACTTAGGGTCTTCCATAGCCTAAGGTTAGATGAGGGTTTGTTGATTATCAGTTTTAGACTGATCCTTCCTCTTTCTATCACTCATATTCACTCTTCTACAACCTATTAGGTCACACATCCCATATATATTCAGATTTCTGTCCATACATCTGAATATGTTTATTACATTTATACATTCACTCATCCATCTATTTTTGTTCACATAGAGTGGTTGAGAGTTTTGCTCCCACATTATACATTGAACATTGGTATATATGATAGTGTGAGTAAGCAGTGGCTTATGTAACACTTTACACATGTTGTCTAGGCTTTCTCTATCTTTGTCTCATCATTTGTATGATTAAATTTGGTATGTTCATGTTTTGTCAATATTGGAAGATTGCTGGAATCTATGTTGTAGATCCTAGACCTATGGAACCTTGGACCTGTGGTATTAGTATTGGGCCTACTAAATTTCCACCATTTGGTATCAGAGCTTTAGGGCTTTGGTATAAGATTTTTGGTTTCAAGGCTCACAAGTACTCATGTTCTCAGGTTCCTAGATTCCTAAGGGTACAACATATGATTTAAGAGAATCTTCTAACATTTGAGATTTGACATACACACTTAATCTAGATGAGTAAAGATTTGAGAATTAGAAAATTCAGTTACATGTTTATTCATCAATGTGGAGTATGAAGTTGATGATCTGTTAGTAGTCAAATACTTGTGGAAGAGTATGAAGATACTTTACAGAAAGTATTGTTTGAAGAACAAGACTTGATGAAGAGAAGGCTACTTCAAATTCAAGGAAGAACAATGGTTTGGAGAAGATGAAGGAATTAGATCAACATCAAATCACAGGTATCAGTTTCTACTATTAGACTATCATTTGCAGGTCATGTCTTAGAAGAGTTGTTATGAAGAGATTTGAAGGATTCAAGGAGTGCTTTTATACACTTAAATTATTTGAAAGTTAAAGGCTACATCAAAATAGGTATCTAGAGGTTTTTCTAGAGAGTTTTGAGGGATCTCTTTCATGGCAAGAAAGTTCATCTAAGAAGACAAATGTGGAGAGCATCAATTTTGTTTTCAGCCAATCTTGTAAGTTGGTTGGAAGGTTTTTATCTAGATACAAAATGCGATCTAGGTATCTAGAGAGGTAACTCTAGAAAGGTAATTCATCATTCAGACAAAGGTTGGTGAATTTAATCATTTCAGACATTTGAAGCAAAGTTTTGATTTAGAGATATGAGGAGATGATAAAACATGATTCAATGTTCACTTCCATTTGTATACCATGTTTGTTTTATCTCTTACTCTTAGTACTAGAGAAAAGAGAAAAAGTTCATTTGAAGAGCTCAAGAGTGCTTGCTACTTCAAGATGAAGAGAACAAAAGGTATGGAAGAGAAGTTTGAAGATGTTGACATCATCATCACATGGACGAAAGATGTAGAAGAAGAAAGTCCAACATTTCCAAAGAGAAAGTAAGACTTCCCTTTCTCTCATATTTTCCATATACTTTTCCTATTTTATCCTCTACATCCAAAGACAAGTCTACGAGAACATCTTGTGAAAAAGATAGTTTAAAGAAGAAGCAATTTCTTATTTTGCATGATACTTGGTCATGATTTAGTAGATTTGACAAAGAATTATATTGAGAGAACGAAAGGCAGCTTATATGTTTTGATTCATATATGTATGAGTTATGTTGAAGATCTTGAGCAGGAAGCTATACGTTCCCTCAAAGAATTCTTGGGAGTGTCAATACAGAGCTACTTGGTATATGAAAAGTTGCAGAGAAGTATATTTCTTCTTTATCTAACTCTTAAGGTAAAAGAGTTTTTTTAGTAGATGTTGAAGAATTGGGTTGAGGTTTTGTGTTTGGAAAGGTTACCTCATATTCCGTATTTTCAAAAAATGTCAGAAAATTCAGTTTTTTGATGTACAAGTCAGATGGAGAATCTACTTTCTATGATTGTCTTGATTTTTGGATACATGCTTGTATTCAAAAA
Source organism: Ceratopteris richardii (assembly GCA_020310875.1). Lineage (NCBI taxonomy): Eukaryota > Viridiplantae > Streptophyta > Polypodiopsida > Polypodiales > Pteridaceae > Ceratopteris > Ceratopteris richardii. The sequence continues at coordinate 53,727,629 of CM035431.1, read as the reverse complement.
GGTGTTCCATCAGAAGCTATCACTTGATTGAGAAGTGGAGTTAGCCAAAAGAAAGTCAAGAAGGTACTATCATATTTCACCCGGGAAGAATATGAAGATATGAAGTATCAACTTGCAGCTTTTGGAGTTCTCAAGGTGAGAGTTTGTCCACTTATATTTCAAGTAGGAGTTGTAGATTCTTAGGAAGGATTTGTTTGAAGAAAAGTTTTATAACTTTGTGAGAAGCATGGACACTTAGAGACATTCAAGTAGCAAATCAGACATTCAGCCATGAAGGTTTGATGAGAGCAAATTCTACATAGGTATTTTGTTGGAGAGATCTTGATAGATCTAGATAGATCTTGTATGATCTTAAGTATTTATGAGTCAGTTGTCTATCCTTTGTTTGAGAAGATTCTTAACATTGGAAGAAGTAAGTCAAAAATTCAGATTCTATCAAATTTGTGTTGCAAAGAAATAGAAAAAGATACTTTTTATGTTATAGAAGGTTATGAATCCTAAAATGCTTTCAGCAAAGTTTTTATGATAGATCAGCTAACCTTATTCTATAATTTTGGGAGGCTAAGGAATGACAGGGAAAGCTATTGGCATGTGTACAGTGCTAATAAAAAGGGTTTAGAGATTTTGTTTTAGATAGAGGTATTGATCACTGAAGATCAGATTTATTGAAGAATTCTGGATACTAGTGTTAAATCATTCAGAGGGGTGATGAAACATGAAGACTTATTTTCAGCCATATGTGAAAGAATGCAAAGTCATACCTAGAGGTATTCCTATATTTCCTTTGTTAGGTTCTCTTTATGTTCCAGCTTTGAAAGAAGAAGGAAGAAGGAGAATGTCTGGAGAAAGTTCTTGTTAGGATGTTCCTGTTCACGAGAAGGTTCCAGAGTTCTATTGAAGAGAAGCTTGATATTTCAGAAAGGTATGTTTCAGAGGTGCACACATATATGTTTATACCAGATTCTAAAGGAAAGAGGTATGAAGGATTTACAGATTGAACAAGGATGAAGACATGATGACATCATAGATTTTTTTATGAGACTCATGAGTTGATTTCAGTTGAGCTGGGTTGACTTAACTTGAGTACAGTCAAAGATGAACCAGTAGTGTTCATAATACACTAAGTTGTGAGTTATCAGTCACAGGTTCCAGGATTCAGTTCTTAATTTTGTTTGGTGTATTTACATGACACAACGAAAATACGTTGTCGGGTCGTGTAGATGCTCGGATGTTGGATCAGTCCATCCGCCAAAATCGATCGGCACACGCGGGGTGTCTGTAGCAAACTCAGGCTTATGAAAATAAGGGTTCTAATGACAAAAAAATTTAAATTACCTATTTCTATGACTGAAACTAAGGTCTTTAAATAGTTTAAATAGCTATGGACCGTAAGGACGGGCAGCCTCGTACCTAGCAATAGCTTCCTGATATGAGATTAAAACTAGTGACTCTTCTGTTACGCGTTCCATCATGGTTTCCTCTACTAAACTATCAGGTAAGCTAGAGGTTTCTGGTCTGTCTAGAGTTGGCGGAACATTTTCTATATTTTCAATAGTACTGTGCTCAGACTCGTGAACTAACTTAGAAGACATCAAAGAAAGTAATGGGAAACAATATTGTTGCAAAACTGCTTGAATAAATTAATTGATAAGCTAATGGTTCAAATCAATAATTCTAATACAAATGGAAGGTCTAAATAAAGGGATAAATGTCTAATCAATTGGATAGCTGACTAAATGGAGATATAAGGTTTAAATGGATCATCAATCTTGTTGCTTCTCTTGTTTCACTTCAATAGCTTGAACTCATCAATGATTCTGCAAAAAAAACATTAAGCTATTAGTAATATTACAAGAAATTAATGAGAAATATTAAACACATACTTTATATACATTAAAGCATACACATGTTCATGCATGCTAACATACATTCATGCACATGTTCTAATGCAAATGCTAACATCTAATTTTATGCAACAACACATGCATGCTAGCACTCAACCAAATGTTAACATACACACATGCATCTTTGCATATCCACACTATGCATCAACTCTATCATGATTCATGTATTTAAGTTAATGCACATACATATGTTTAATACATACACACATGTACTCTAAACCATGTATCTATACCATATCTAAACATGTTCCTATAACCTTACTTATATAGACTTAAACTTAGTTAGACATACATTCCTATTCATACATTCTCTAGTTAATACTTTCATTCACATATATAAAGATGCTAACATATGCTCATACACGATTATATGTACCTCATCTCATTAAATGCATTCATAAACCACTACACTTACACATTACTCATTCAACCACATGCATTCATACACATGCTTACTTTTAATTTAGACATCCTAATATGCTCTCAAGCACTTAATCCTATGCAAATGAACACAATAATGCACACATATGCTCATTCACTCTCTCTACCTCTGTCTTTCTCTCTCTTTCCCATTCTCTCTCTGCCTGCCTACCTCTCTCTCTCTCTTTCTCTCTCTCTCTCTCTTTCTCTCTCTCTCTTTCTCTCTCTCTCTCTCTACCGTTCTCTCTCTCTCTCTCTCTCTCTCTCTCTCTCTCTCTCTCTCTCTTTCTCTGTCCCGATCTCTCTCTCTTTCTCTCTCTCTCTTTCCTTCTCTCTCCTCTCTCTCTCTCCTTCTCTGTCTGCGCGCTGCCGTGCCCAGACAGAGGAGGGGAGGGAGAGTCTCTCTCTCTCTCTCTCTTTCCTTCTCTCTCCTCTCTCTCTCTCTCCTCTGTCTGCGCGCTGCCGCGCTCAAACAGAGGAGGAGAGGGAGAGTCTCTCTCTCTCTCTCTCTCTCTCTCTCTCTCTCTCTCTCTCCTTCTCTGTGCGCGCTGTCGCGCTGCAGCAGAGGAGGGGAGGGAGAGATTCATTTTCTCTCTCTCTCTCTCTCCTTCTCTTTCCTCTCTCTCTCTCTCTCTCCTTCTCTGTCCCGATCTCTCTCTCTCTCTCTCTTTCCTTCTCTCTCCTCTCTCTCTCTCTCCTTCTCTGTCTGCGCGCTGCCGCGCTCAGATAGAGGAGGGGAGGGAGAGTCTCTCTCTCTCTCTCTCTCTCTCTCTTTCCTTCTCTCTCCTCTCTCTCTCTCCTTCTCTGTCTGCGTGCTACCACGCTCAGACAGAGGAGGGGAGGGAGAGTCTCTCTCTCTCTCTCACACATACACACACACATCACACACATATATACACTTCACACACACATACACTTCACACACACATACATCACATTCACACACATACACATCACACACACACATATATCACATACACACACTTCACACACACACATACATACACACACACACACATACGTCACATTCACACACATACACTTCACACACACACATACACTTCACATACACACACATACATCACACATCACATATATACGCACAATGCTGCAGGGACCAAGGCCAAGCCATGGAATAGGCATGGGCATGCTTCCAGCCAGACAATCAACATCAAGATCATCGTACACAGCAGTACATGATGGCTTAATATCCCGAGCACAATGAGGGTCTAATGAGAAAGAAGGAAAAACAGAAGAAAGTAAGAGCAGAAGAAAGTACCTGCAAAGAAAACATTAAGAGAAACTTGAGCTCAACACTCATTTAAATACAAACACAAGTCCTTTCTAAACCACTCTTTTTAGTTTTAACTTTTAATCTACAACCACACTTTAATCTCCTTACTTCCACCACACTTTCCAGTTTAACTTTTCTACTTTAATTACACTTAATTTCTACTCCTCTCTTTTCATCTTCACTAATTCTCTCCACTCTTTCTCTTAACCAACTTTTTTCACTTTAAGTGCATCTTCTATTGAGACCACTCCTTAAATCTCTTTAGTTACACAACTTATATAAGCCATTCTTTTTCCTAGCACTCATATAGTCCACTAGTTATTTATCCATTTAATTAATCATTTTAATCTAATTAGCCTACATTTCTTATTTAAATAAATTAATTAATTTAAGCTTAGTTTAAGGGTTTAATTAATTAGAACCTTAGTATTTAAATACACACATTTACTTAAAGTAATTATTAATAGCATAGTTTAATTTAGAATACATAAATATGTAATTAATGATGATAAATAATATCTATTTTAACCCTTTTAATATAGTAAATCCTAGAAACCCTATTGGAAACCCATAAAACCCCCTGGGTTAGACCATTAAAATCCTTCTGAACCCTAGCTTTAACCCATTATAACTCATCTAAACCCTTAACATTAACCAAATCTTATAAACAACACATGAATTCAAGAAACCCTAGGCTGAATACCCATAATTCTTGAATGTAAAAAAAAAAGGAAATTCTCATTAAATGAGTAATTAGGGTAAACCCTAACATGAACATATGTCCTGCTTCATCCTTCATACCTGAAAACACTTTCAAAATAGTTAATCCAATTAACACAACTGATCAACAGTGATATAAAAGAGGTTTAGAATTCATCAATAAATATTTTAATTCTTCGGGTCATCAATTGGAAGATGCAAATCTTCCTGACAACGTTGAGAAAACTTTCGTAAGGTAAATGCAAATATGTGGATCCTAGTGTATGTTTTCAAGTTTGAAAAGACAGGAGATAGAAGGTTCAGAGTCAGTACATGCTACATGTGTTATCAAGCAGTGATTGCTTGATGTGTACACTATTGGATATCTAGATTGCATATTTTCTCAAGTATTATGGTTCATATACAGCAAGAAGTTTGAAGAAAAGTCAAATTCAGTTTTGAAGAAGACTTTTGGAGAAAAGGTTTGAAGGACAATTTAGGGAGAATAAGCTTAAAGCTTATGAAGTTTGCAAATGAATGAAGCTACATGTTAAAGTTCATTTTGTACCATTGTGACATTGAAGGGGGGATTTTTGGAAACAATGATCAAATAGTCCAAAATGTCCAGAACAAGTAAGTAGCTGATCTTTTAGAACCTCTACAACCAAAAGTGTGTGGGCACTTGGATAGTTCATTGTCGTCTCAAAGTGTCCACCTGAGGTCGAATCCCATGAGTGGTAGCGTGCAGCGGGATATTTGAGATTTTGCTTTATTAAAAAACATACGCAAATTCGGCGACAGAGTTTTCTTTTGGATCGATAGCAATCGCATGCATTTTCGCTACCAATTGCTTTATTGGTTGCTTTTGGAGGAGCTTTTCAAGGTATAATCAAAGCTATATAAGAAGCCATTGGCTCATTGTTGTTTCATCCAACACCTACTTCAACAACAAGCTTTGAAGCTTGTTACCTCAATAGAGGTGATGCTTCTTAGCACATGGGGCAGCCATGGTACCATCTTGGAGCATGTTGAGGAGCAGCTATGGAGTTCTTCTTGAAGAAGAAGAGTGTGCTCACACTCTTGCTTATTCAGAGGATATTAGCAGCTTGGTGGTGTGGATCAGCCATTCACATGATGTATTTGAAGATTGTCTTCTACATGAAGATTTCGGGTTACTTCAAAGACATTCGATGGTGGTTAACATAAGATTTACATCTTATGTTAAGAATTCAGATACATATTCTCTTTATGCACACACATACTACTTGGAGTTTATGGAAGCAGTGACATCCATATCAGGAGTCATCCTATTCGGCATATCTAAAGGAGAATCCATACATGTATGCTTCATGCATATTTGGATGAGGTGTTAGAGAAGATATGTTCATATGAGTTTGAGGATTTTTGGCAGCAAACTTGTTAGCATTCTTTTCTACTTTTGTAAGTATGTGATCTTTTCACACACGTGTCTCACTTAGGGTCTTCCATAGCCTAAGGTTAGATGAGGGTTTGTTGATTATCAGTTTTAGACTGATCCTTCCTCTTTCTGTCACTCATATTCACTCTTCTACAACCTATTAGAACACACATCTCATATATATTCAGATTTTTGTCAATACATTTGAATATGTTTGTTACATTTGTACATTCAGTCATCCATATATTTTTGTTCACATAGAGTGATTGAGAGTTTTGCTCCCACATTGTACATTGAACATTGGTATATGTGATAGTGTGAGTAAGCAGTGGCTTACGTAACACTTTGCACATGTTGTCTAATCTTTCTCTATCTTTGCCTCATCATTTGTATGATTACATGTGGTATGTTCATGTTTTGTCAGTATTGGAAAATTGTTGGAATCTATGTTGTAGATCTTGGACCTATGGAACCTTGGAAATGTGGTATTAGTATTGGGCCTACTAAACTTCCAACATTAAAACACCGTAAGGCATAATCTCTCTCTCAGACGGACAACAGCATGCCAAATCTACTTGATCTGCTTCATTTCTACTTTGCTTTTGAGTGTATCAAAGTTAAAGCCCTTCTATCCCAATGGATACACACATGGCAAATCAAATAGGAAAGGGAGGATAACAAGGTAAACCATAAGATTATAAAATACAACCTTCACAAACATGTTTTCCAAGTGCCTTAAGTTTGGGCAAAGAGGACATGATTTCAGATTTTTGCAAGCATAGCAAACTAGCAAAATTTAGATGGCCAAATTGTGCATGCCAAGGCTGTGCATCTAACATAGCCTGAGAATCATGTACTACACATGCCGAATCATTCATAGATCTTTCATAGTCTATGAGCTTATACAACCCATGACATAAAATGCCCAAAAAAATATTAACATCACCATTTGACAGATCATGAACTGTACATCTGTCATCAACAAATTTCACAACCAAGCCAATCTTGGCTAATGCAGAAATTGATAACATATTCTTCTTGATCTTTGGCACAAATAAAGCATCTGACAAAGTGAAAGAACTACCATCAACAGTAGTCAGAATGATCTTACCAACTCCCATGATAGGATAAGAGGAGTTGTTGGCACACATGATAGTATTCCCTATAGGGGCAGGCTTGAGTGAAGAGAAGAAACTGCACTGCAAGGTAATATGTTTGGTCGCCCCACTATCAAAGTACCAAACATCTGAGTCTATTGCAAACATGCACTGCTCATGAGAAGATGGGTCAAAACTAAAAGAAGTAGTAAACACCCATTCTTCATCCTGCACAAGGTTAGTAGACTCTATTTTTGGAGAAGAGGCCTCTGCAACAACCATTCCAGCCTCTTTTTTCTTTGCCTCTTTTGCAGCGAGTTTAGGACATTTTGCAGAAAAAATTTTGCTTTTATGTTATCTTCTTGTCTCTATCATCCTTCTTTGATTGTAGAGAATTAGCAGATTTTTGCTTACTAGTAGAAGAGCTCCATTTACCTTTTCCCTTCTAACTAGCTAGGAAAGCTTGATCTACAACATGCATAATGGACGTGTTCTGCTTAGAATGATCTTCTTGAAATAGAACAAAGACTAAATCCTTAAATGTTAAGGCATTTGGATTGCCTTTCATCATCAAACAAAAAGTAGAAGCAAAACTCAATTATGAATTGGGAAGACAATTCAGAACCATCTGCAGAAGTGAACTGTTAGGCAAGACTTCATCAGTAGAAATCAACTGTTCCTTCAAATCTTTGACCTTTGTCAAAAGACTATCCATGGAATCTCCTTCATTTATGTGCTCACTCTCCAACTGTTTTTGGAGGGAAGCAACACAAGCCTCATTCCTTGCCTATTATAAAGTGGTAAGTGTATCCCAAGCATCCTTAACTATTCTGCAAGAGTGAATATGAGGAATAATGGCACATTTCACAAACAAGGCTATCAATGCATATGCCTGAGCATCTCTGCCATCCCAAGAAATTTTCTCTGTAGTAGGTGCAACAAGAACCGCAACACAAACAGGAACATGAAGAATATTTCCATCTTCAATGCCGTCTACATCACCTTCAACAACTGTGTTTGCAGGTGTAATAGGACATTTTTCAACACCCTATACAATATTACATAGTCCTTTCACAACCAATACATGGCGCATCATATAAGCCCATAATGGGTAATTTGTACCATCCAACTTATCCTCAATAGCCAACATACATAATACATCAACGCTTTCAGCCATGGCCACTAACTAAAATACCCTGATGCAGAAAAATGATTGTATCTCAAAAAGTTGAACAGAACTACCCTGTCAAGTTTTGCTAAACCTGTAGCAGACTTTGAGACACTTATACTGGTGAACTAAAACTTGGATATATTTTTGGCACCAAAAAATGAAATTGCTTGCAAAAGCACTAAGATAGTGGCTTCAGAGGCCAAAATGAGCTTGAATTAGCCTGAGGATGCTCACCAATTTTTGTTCGATTTTGAGATTGTGATAACGGGGTGTCGAGAATGCCCTAGATGAAGTGGTGACCTGCTTTGATACCAATTGTTGGCATTCAAGGTCTACAAAAGCATGCGAACAACACAAGGAAGAAGAAGAAGCTTAGAGCACAACACACAATACTGAATGTATTACCACTGAATGTACAAAGATAAGTAACCCGTTAGGGTTATAGGCATATATACAGGTCAGGGAGAAAAAACCTCCTGAAAAGGGAAAAAAGTGCCCCGGTGGTCCTAGTGTGCTCACACACATCACTACCTAAATATATCAACATAATTCATAGCCCAAACACTAGCCAACAACACCTACAAGTGTTTGTCAACTCTCTTCTTTAGGCTTAAAAACCCACATAAACTTGCGGTCGCTGCCCCCATCACAATTGAAAACCTTTCAAGAAACCTATGGATTTACTAGCTTGGTTGAAAACATAGATCCAATGATGAATATAAAAGCCACGGTATAAAACACAGGTGTGTTGGATGTGATGGCTGGATGCACTCAGAAGATCAAGCTGGTGCTGCAAAACCTGCTTCACACCTGCCCTCCTTTGACTCCAGATATGCTTAGTAGACTTCTTGAGCTTCCAAATAATACCAAAATATGCTATATGTACTTTGGAAAAGGTTTGAGTAATGACTTGATCAAAACAGACTACTTTGCAAACCACAAGACTTGAAAAGTTTCTATTTTAGTCTTGATACCTGCTCAGTGTTATGCTCAGTATGACCAGTGTAGTTACAATTAGCAAAATTCCTTCTAGCGATATTCAATTAGCTTAGTAAGCTTCCATTTGCAAGTGGAATGAAAGAAAATGATAAACCACACTCAGAGAAATCACTTTAGCAAAATAAGGTGTACCCCCGATTTTTTAGGAGACTTACAGTCACAGACCAGTGAGCACCCCGACTGAGATTTCTCTGTGATGGTAAATCCAATTGCCTTGAAACTTTGTAGGTGTATAGTAGACTTTGAGCTGAATCCAATGCACTTTGAATCATCCAATTTGGTTCAGTAGATCTTGAGATATGTCCTGTTGAAGTTGACAGACTTGAGGTAGATGACTCAGAGAAACCAGAGTTGAGAAGTGTGAATATATCTATTGATTAATGTAGATGTACAAGCTCATTAGCATGCCAAGCATAGCTAAATGAGGTATTGTGGTGTAGGCTAAGATGTAGCACTATCACACACACAGATACAGTAGTGAAATGCCTCGGGAGATGAGCTCAATGAGTGAGACTAACCCGCGAGATTTTCTTCATAGCTTTTATAAGATTTGATTGGTCATTGAATTTGAAATTCAAATTGAAGCTCCCTTGAATCTCTCCACTAAACTTAGGGAGATATTCTCTCAACCAAATTATCTACTTTTCCACGACTCTAGTCTGGTAGGTGTGATTACATGAATGATTAAGTCATATTGACTTTTTACATTGGATAAAAAGTAATAACCAATTAAGCATTGGTTCCTATGGTTCAAGGTTCATGTAAATACATTCTCCAAGGGTACAAGCTTTAGCTTTCCAAGGTTCCAATTTCTCAAGCCAATGTGTGTAGGCTTGTTTTGCACCAACAGCTCCCCCTCAAGCCAAACACTTTGGCTCAAGTCTTCATCTCTAGTCTTCAATGATTTCCTGCAATCCAATCATGGATTTAAATCTGCATAGCTTGCTTCCATCCAGAGCTTTAGTAAGCAAATCTGCACATTGTATATTAGTAGACACATATGATAATTGAATTTCTTTGCTAAGTAACTTCTCCCTCACATAGTGGTAGTGAACCTCTATGTGTTTTGTCCTAGCATGATAAATTGGATTAGCTGCTAAGTGAAGAGAACTTGTGTTATCACCAAATATGATTGGTGGCCTTGTGTATAGGCCCAATTCTGAATATAATAGCTTCAACCATATGGCTTCTTGAGTGGCATTGGCTAGCCCTCTATACTCTGCCTCAGTAGATGATAGAGCTACTGTGGGTTGTTTCTTGGATGACCAAGAAATTGGTTTATCACCTGCAAAGCATATGTAACCAGATGTACTCCTCTTGTCATCCTTGCAACCTGCCCAATCTGCATCTGAGTATACCTTAATATCAATGTCTGATGAATATGGAAAGTACAAACCATGATTTTGTGTTCCCTTTAGGTACTTTACTATCTTCTTGGCTGCCTCCAAATGTGGTACTCTTGGTTTATGCATAAATTGGCTAAGTACACTAACACCATATGATATATCAATCCTGGTTAAGGTAGCATAATTAAGACTACCTACCAAACTTTGGTAACCTGTAATATCTTTGAGTTCTTCTCCTTCATGTGCATTGAGTTTGTGGTTGACCTCCATAGGAATGTTTGAGACTTTAGCTTTCTGCAAATTAAACTTCTTGACCATGTCCTGAATGTACTTCTTCTGAGTAATAAAGATACCTGAATTTGTGTAGACCAATTCAAGTCCTAGGAAGTACTTCAATAATCCAAGATCATTGATCGTGAATTCCTTCATCATTTGTCCTTTGATGTGTCTTATTCCCTGAACATCATTTCCTGTAATAATGATGTCATCAACATAGACACACAAGTATATTACCTCTGAATTGTTCCTCTTTATAAACAATGAAGTATCTGCTTTACTCATCACAAATCCTTGATCTAGGAGATAGGTTGTCAATCTGTAATTCCATGCTCTAGGTGCCTGCTTCAATCCATACAGAGCCTTCTTCAATTTACAAACATGATTTACCTTATTAGGATCCTCATAGCCAGGTGGTTGTGACATGTAGACCTCTATATCCATCCATTCAAGAATGCATTCTTCACATCCAATTGGTACATGTTCCAATTCTTGGATGCAGCTACACTCACCATAACTCTGATAGTTGGCATCTTGGCCACACGAGAAAATGTCTCCTCATAATCAATGCCTTGGGTTTGTGCAAAACCCTTGGCTACCAACCTAGCTTTATACCTGTTTATTGTACCATCTGAGTTTCTTTTGAGTTTGTAGATCCATCTGGATCCTATCACCTTCATGGAGTCCTTCTTGGGTACCAAGTCCCAAGTATCACTCTCCTTGAGAGCCTCCATTTCTTCATCCATTGCTTCCTTCCATTCTGGTTTAGTAATTGCTTCTTCAAATGTACCTGGTTCTTCATTCAAGATATCCTTTGCAAGATATACAAAGTGCTTGGTTACAAGTGAAGTATCATACCCATACCTAATAGGTTTCTTCTTTTCTCTTTGAGATCTCCTCATAGCTTGAGTTGAGGATTCTGGATTGTCTTCTAATTGCTTCATCTTCATCTTCCCTTTGGATTTCCAAGCCTTGAACTCTTCAATGTTGATGGTGTCTTCATCATCTGAGCTTGTGTCCTCTTTCTGAGTTGGTTCTTGCCTGATAAGCTTTGGAAAGTCTTCTTCCATATCATAAGGTAGGCTAACTTTCCTGCACTCATTTTCATACCATGAATCATTTTCATCAAAGATGACATCTCTGCTTACCTTGAAGCCTTTGTTTGAGGGGTTATAAAACATGTATCCCTTCTGATTCAAATCATAACCAATGAAGATACACTTTTCAGCCTTAGGGTCTAGCTTTCCCCTTACCTGTGAGGGAATATGCACATATGCAACACACCCAAAGATTTTGCAATGATCCAGAGATGGTCTCTTACCATGCCAAGCCTCATAGGGTGTCATTCCATCAAGTGTCTTTGATGGCAACCTGTTGACTAAGTATGTGGCAGTAGATACACTTTCTGCCCAAAGATAATTTGGCAATTTTTTCTCATTAAGCATAGACCTAGCTGTCTCTACAATGAGTCTATTCCTCCTTTCAGCCACCCCATTTTGTTCAGGTGAGTACCTTGTAGTAATCTCCCTCTTGATGCCTCTTTCCTGCAAGAAATCTTCAAAGTCATTGGAGAAGTATTCTCCACCACCATCTGATCTTAGCCTCTTCAAATGTCTACCTGTTTGATTTTCAACTAATGCAAGATACCTTTTGAAACAATTAAATACTTCATCCTTATGTTTCATGAAGTATAAGACAGTCCACCTGCTATAGTCATCAATAAAGGACACATAGTACCTTGATCCAGATATGGATGGCTCCTTGCTAGGTCCCCAAACATCTGTATGTACCAATTCCAGATAATCTTCATGCATAAAACCTTTCTTGGTATAGGGCAATCTGTGTGACTTACCAAATTGACAAGCCCCACACTTGTATATCATGTGTTGCTTGGATACATTAGGTATCCCAAGCACACATTGATCCCTGCTCATTTGTTTTATGGTCCTCTCTCCAATGTGACCTAATCTCTTGTGCCAAATCTCCAATTCTGATAGGGTTTGGTCTTTATAGTTGTACAAAGCAATATTCTTAGTGTCTTCAAGTTCAAAGGTAAACAATCTACCTGATTTCTCTCCCTTGGCTATCCTTCTGAATCCATGTCTTGGATCTTCCACATATGCACCATGTTGAGTGAACCTGACCTGTAGACCTTTTTCAACAATCTGACCTACACTCATCAGATTCTTGGTGATTGTTGGAACATACAACACTCTGCTTAGTAAATTCTGATTACCATCACTTGTTTTGACATTGCCTACTTTAACAACTGAATGTTTAGTGTCATCACCTGTCTGCACTTGGTGCTTGCCTTTGGGTTCTTCCAAATCAGAGAGTAAGGCAACATTTCCAGCTACATGGTTAGAGCAACCTGAATCAATATAGAATAAGTGATCATCATTGATACCTGATTTAGATGTCATGTTCATGATCAACAAGGAATCATCTTGCTCCTCTGCATAATTGTTGTAATCCTTCCTATTCCTGTATCCACCTTGATAATTGCCATTGTGATTGTAGCTATTGTTGTAATTATTGTTGTAGCCATGGTAGCCTTGAGATTGGTTGAATCTGCCTCTGCCTTGAGAGTATCCTCCTCTTTGGTGACCTCTTCCTCTTTGGTTCTTGTAGTTTTTGTAGCATTCATCTGTAGTATGGTTAGACAAGCCACAAATATTGCATGGAGATTGGTTATAGGGTCTCCCCCTACCTGACTTACCTCCTCTGCCCCTACCTCTAGATGATCTACCTCTCCCTGCATAGTTTGCTTGGGAGGTAGAGCCTTCTTCATCAACCTTCTTGCTCTTACCCTTGTCTTTAGTCTTCTTATCAGTATATAGGGCAGAGGGATTGTTACCTTTTTATTGCTCTCCATTCTTTGTGATCTTTGCTTCATGTGTAAAGAGTTGTCCAATCAGAGTTGTTAGATCAGGTGCTTGGATGTCCATGTACAAGTCCATTGCAGTGGTAAAGCTCTCCCACTTGTCATCTGCCTTTAGTCCATTGATCACTTGTCTGACTATTTGCTCTTCCTCAATTTCTTCTCCAACACTTGCAAGTTGATCTGCAATGTCTTTGACTTTGGTGACAAAATCTGAGACACATTGTTTTGATTGCTTCCTAAGAGTTGTAAACTCAATCCATAGCTGATTCTTTCTGGCCCTTGTGCTTGATGAAAAATATGTTGACAAGGTTTCCCAAGTCTCTTGGGAAGTCTTACAATTCCTCACATGAGGTAGAAGGAAATCAGAAATAGAGTTTAGAAGATATGACCTTGCCAAAGCATCTTTTGCACACCATTGATTGAGCCTCTCATGTTCATCCTTTGTAGGTAGGCCTCTGGTCTTGAATGAGGGCAACTCCTCATCTCCTGATATGTATCCATACAAGCTTCTCCCTTGTAGATAGGTCTTCATTCTCAATTACCAAGCCTGGTAATTATTTCTATCCAATTTGTCAATGAAGGAAGGGAAACCATCACCCATGATTACCTTATTTGCTCTGATACCACTGTTGGATGTGATGGCTGGATGCACTCAGAAGATCAAGCTGGTGTTGCAAAACCTGCTTCACACCTGCCCTCCTTTGACTCCAGATATGCTTAGTAGACTTCTTGAGCTTCCAAAAAATACCAAAATATGCTATATGTACTTTGGAAAAGGTTTGAGTAATGACTTGATCAAAACAGACTACTTTGCAAACCACAAGACTTGAAAAGTTTCTATTTTAGTCTTGATACCTGCTCAGTGTTATGCTCAGTATGACCAGTGTAGTTACAATTAGCAAAATTCCTTCTAGAGATATTCAATTAGCTTAGTAAGCTTCCATTTTCAAGTGGAATAAAAGAAAATGATAAACCACACTCAGAGAAATCACTTTAGCAAAATAAGGTGTACCCCCGATTTTTTAGGAGACTTACAGTCACATACCAGTGAGCACCCCGACTGAGAGTTCTCTGTGATGGTAGATCCAATTGCCTTGAAACTTTGTAGGTGTATAGTAGACTTTGAGCTGAATCCAATGCACTTTGAATCATCCAATTTGGTTCAGTAGATCTTGAGATATGTCCTGTTGAAGTTGACAGACTTGAGGTAGATGACTTAGAGAAACCAGAGTTGAGAAGTGTGAATATATCTATTGATTAATGTAGATGTACAAGCTCATTAGCATGCCAAGCATAGATAAATGAGGTATTGTGGTGTAGGCTAAGATGTAGCACTATCACACACACAGATACAGTAGTGAAATGCCTCGGGAGATGAGCTCAATGAGTGAGACTAACCCGCGAGATTTTCTTCATAGCTTTTATAAGATTTGATTGGTCATTGAATTTGAAATTCAAATTGAAGCTCCCTTGAATCTCTCCACTAAACTTAGGGAGATATTCTCTCAACCAAATTATCTACTTTTCCACGACTCTAGTCTGGTAGGTGTGATTACATGAATGATTAAGTCATATTGACTTTTTACATTGGATAAAAAGTAATAACCAATTAAGCATTGGTTCCTATGGTTCAAGGTTCATGTAAATACATTCTCCAAGGGTACAAGCTTTAGCTTTCCAAGGTTCCAATGTCTCAAGCCAATGTGTGTAGGCTTGTTTTGCACCAACAAGGTGTATATACAAGTCGACGGAAAAAAACCTCCTAAAGAGGGAAAAAAGTGCCCCAGTGGTCCTGGTGTGTGAACACATCACTACCTAAATATATCAACAGAATTGAAATCCCAAACACTAGCCAACAACACCTACAAGTGTTTGTCAACTCTCTTCTTTAGGCTCAAAAACCTACATAAACTTGCGGTATGGGCCCTTTAGATTAATGATTGATTAGTGATGGAACAAGTAGAAGAGGGTGGTGGCCACAGTCTATGCCTTATAAAATACCAGGCTAAAGGGGGGAGAGGGGGCAAATTTTTCCTTATTTAATGAGTTGCCTCTAGAAAGAGAAGGAATCTTGTAACTTGGTTGGGCCTAAAAGTTCATTTCAGAAGAAAGGATTCAAACATGATGGAGTACTGGAGCTCATTCATACAGATGTATGGGGACCAACAAAAGAAGGATCTATCAGTGGCTCAAGGTATTATGTTCTTTTCATTGATGATGCTACAAGATGGATAACTTTATATGTTTTGAAGGAAAGGTCATAAGTGTTTGGAGCTTTCAAGCATTTTCATGCATATGCAAAGAGAGTCACAGGTAAAAAGCTTAAGAGATTGAGGTCTAATGGAGGGGGAGAATACTTCTCCCAAGAGTTCAATGATTATCTTTGGAATGCAAGTATTAAGAGAGAAATAACTTACAGGTATACACCATTTTGAGTTTGCTAGAGCTATGCTGAAGCAGAAGAATTGTCCAAACTATCTTGGGGCTGAGGCTATAAATACAGCTACATATCTTGTGAATAGATTACCATGTGTAGCTCTAAATGGAATGACTCCATATGAATCTTGGTGGAGTAAGAAACCAACACTAGATCATTGTAAAGTGTTTGGATCAGTTGCATATGCTTATGTGCCATCACAACTTAGAAATAAACTTGAACCAAAGGTAGAAAAATATGTGTTCATTGGTTATGATGAAAAGCAGATGGGTTACAGGTTGTGGAATCCTCTAACCAAACAATTTTTGATTTCAAGAGATGTTACATTTGATGAACAAAAAAGTTGGTATGCAGATCAAAGTCATACAACTGAAGAATTTGAAGAAGAGGTAAGAAGATGTGAGAAAGGAAAATCAATTGTGCAGGTGAATAGAGATGAAGACTATATGCAAGCAAGTACATCCATAAGTGGATTAACAAGAAGAAATGAAGAAGCTCCTATATTTGATGAAGAAGTGTATCCAGACACTTATGAAGTATGTGAACCAAGAAGGTCTAGCAGGACTAGACGGCAACCAGAAAGGTATTTTTATGATACTTTTTACATAACTCAGAAGAACTATGCATATATGGTCAAAGATGATGAAGAACCTCAGAACTATGATGAAGCTAAAGGTAAGAAACAATGGGAAGAAGCAATGTAGGAAGAATTCAATGCATTAGAGGAGAACAAGACATGCGAACTTGTTCCTAAAACAAATGGTAAGAAGGTAATTGGAAATAAATGGGTTTATAAAGTGAATAAGCTTGCAGATGGAAGTATAGCGAGTTATAAAACTAGACTAGTGGTGAAAGGCTATGCCCAAAGTTATGGCATAGATTATGATGAGACATTTAGTCCTGTAGCTAAGATGTCAACTATAAGGACAATCATTGCTATTGCAGCTTCAAAAGGATGGACTCTAAGTCAATTGGATATAAAGAATGCATTCTTGAATGGATACATATCAGATGAGGTATACATGGAACAACCTCAAGGGTTTATAGATTCCAGGTATCCAATTTTTTTTTGCAAATTGAAAGGAGCACTCTATGGATTAAAGCAAGCTGCAAGAGCATGTAACTATAGATTGGTGAAGTATCTCAACGATCTTGGATATCAAAGCTCAAAAGCAGATCCAAGTCTACTCATCAAAAGAACATAGGAAGGTATAATCTACATTTGTATTTATGTAGATGACATTATAACCACAGGTACTTCAGATGAAGGAATCAAGGAGGTAAAGAGATTACTTGAGAAAGAATTCAAGATCAGTGACCTATGAAAGTTGTCATACTTTCTTGGAATGGAAGTCACTTATATAGATCATGGCATATATGTCTCACAAGAAAGGCATCTTCTGAACTTGTTGAAGAAGTTTGGAATGGAAATTTGCACAGAAGCTTCAACTCCACTAGAAGTCAACCACAAGCTTAGTAAATATGATGGTGCATAATATAAAGATATGAGTAAGTATCAATCTCTTGTGGGTAGTTTGATTTATGCTACACTAACAAGACCTGATCTTAGTTATGCAATGGGAGTTCTATCACAATTCATGCATTGTCCAAAGGATCCACATTGGATTGCAGGTCAAAGAGTTCTCAGATATATCAAAGGAACTATAAAGGAAGGATTATATTATCCTTTTACATCATATTTGAAGTTGAGAGCCTATAGTGACTCAGATTGGGTAGGTAATCAAGATGATAAAAGATCAACTCATGGTTACATCATATATATTGGTGATAAGCTTGTAAGTTGGTGTTCAAAGAAACAACATACTGTAGCATTATCATCAACCGACACTGAGTACAAAGGACTTGTGGAAGCAGCTAAGGAAGTCATATGGATGCAGACATTGTTCAAAAGTGGGCATTGATCAAGGTATACCTACAATACATGGAGATAATATGAGTTCACTTTATCTTGCAGAAAATCCAGTATTTCATGCAGGAACAAAACATATAGAGATACATTATCATTTCCTGAGAGAAAAGATAATGGAGAAAGAAATTGAAGTGGAGTACATTTCTACAAAAGATCAGATAGTAGACATGATGACAAAGAGCTTGGATGGCGTGAAGACCAGTAGATTCAAATGCATGGTAGGAGTAAAAGAAAAGAAGATGATATGAAGAAACGGAGAATGTCAATTAGTGATTGAGGGGGCACCGTTGGAGAAAAATTCACTAATTGGACATATATTTGAAGGTCAAAGCTTTAGAAGAAAACCACATGCCTATGTGAAGGGAGAAATTCATGTGTATTATATTTGTAAAGTTGTTTCACTTTAGTTTTAGAAGTTTTGAAAAAGTCACGAGATTGAGAAAAACTATATAAGTTAGTTTGTATCAATTGACGCGGTGTGGAAGAGAGGTAATTAGAGTGAGAAAAGTTTCATGTTGTATGATTGAGTATAGTCAGGCTTCTCTAAGTGAGAAAGCACCTGTAAACTTTTGAGTTTTCATAGCTATGACAAGAACTAAGTAAAGTCCTATGTATGAGACTCTGAGTTCAAAAGTTCAAGTTTTCCAAGCAACTCGATGCCTAGCATCGAATCTGTGCTGATAAGTCATATTTTCATTCATGACATTGTTGGAGCAACTCGATGCCTGGCATCGAATTCCAATTGATAAGTGATGTTTGAAGTGTCAATGAAATCATATATTGTTTTGGCATATGAAAGGTTGAGGTTTTATGTAGGAATTCGATGCCTGGCATCGAATCCCTGCGAAAAAGGGACACCTCAAAAGTGATATCTCCCATTCCCTATGATTCCATGAGTCTGTATCATTACTTTCTTCAGAGTAATCAACTCTAATCAATGACCTTGTAGGTTTAGACTGTCTCTTAGATCCTTTCTAACCTTGTGTACAACATGGGCAATGATAGAGAGAAGATGCTCCTTTTGTACATCCTAACATGCATTTTATACTCTTAACGTCTCCACCCAAATGCCATTCTACCTCAAAATCACCTATACCATCTACATAAACTTTTTGCTCATGTATTTGAGAAGAAATTACTTCTATAAGCCATGGAGTCCTACTAAAAGTCCATGAAATAACATTGTTTGTTTCTTTGCAAACTTTTATAGCACCTAACCACTATATATCTCTCTCTGATTGCAGAATATAAGTAAAATGGGAAGCGGATCCTAAAGTTTTATCACCCATTGCATGGTCCATAACTTCATTCATTAGCATCACACTCAACCTTTCTAATCACTGATCCTTTATAATTTGGCACTCATCAAGCTTTAGTATGAACTTTAATTTATCATTACAATCTACACAAAAGAGGAAACATTACCTTAATTTAACACTTGAATGTAGTAAAATCTCAACACCAAATAAAATGTAGCAAGGGTACCTTTGATTGTTGAACTATAAAAGTGAACCATTGCTTGTTGAAGCTTCTGAAGATCCACAAATATATTGTTCAATTTATTGTAAGTAAATCCTTGTGTAGATAGGATCTTTAATTGCTTCTTGGGAATAATTGGATGATAAAGAAAGGTAGGCATAGTGTATTCTATGTATAAATATTGTCCAACTGTATGAGTCACATCCTCATTAGAAGTTTTTTTCTTGATAGAAACTTTCTATGGGCATGGAAATATACTTTGACAAATACCTTGTGCTTGTAAGGCTTGGCTCATATGAGTGTACATTGTAGTATACCCATTTCTACTAATGCCCGCTTCATCACATATTGCCTGCACATCTTGCACTTTGATAAGGTTTTTTAACTTCTATGAGAACTCAACTTGAACAAGAACTCTAATGCACTTTCTAATGGGTGTGTCTATAGCAAAAGCATTTTCTTTGCTGTTTATACAACTATTCATCAACTTGAACTTGTCTTGTGTTGTTAATGAAGCATTTATGTCTTGAATAAATGACCTACACAAAGAAAGATTCAATTTCAAACCTTCATTAAAACATATAAAAGTAAAACAAACACTCACCTTGTTGCATACATATGCCGTTTGTGTGCTCCACCACCTATTAATGCTCTTTTCCTATATCTCATACCAAGTGGAGTTTCTTTCACCTATTGGAGATTGGCATTCAAAATTGCAATTGTGCTTTCCTTTGATTCCATATCTTGTTCTAAATCTATAAGTTGTTTTTGTAAAGATATGATTGTTTTTTCTAAAGTGACCACCCTCCATATTGTTGGAACCAATACTTAGTAGTAGCATATGAACGTGTATATAATCGCTTCTAGTAACCTAATAATCCAGCTTCACCCGCACCAATGAACTGAAGTAAAGTTGAGAGGTCATGGAATGTTGGATGGTAAGAAGATATTGGATCATGAGGATATAGTGACAATGAGTCCAAAAATCAATACTCTTTTCTCCAACTGCATGACATTCATTTTGAGAATTGACATCATTGTTGCATTGTGTATTTGGAGCAAAATCTCTAAGGCACATGAACATGGATAATTCGCTAGTGCAGGAGCATGAGGACAGTCTAGTGTGAAGTTTGTAATGTCAATCGGTTTTTTTCCCCCTTGGCTTGTATATATGCCTATTGCCCTAACGGGCTACTTATCTTTGTACATTCTAGTGGTAATACATTTAGTATTGTGTGTTGTGCTCCAAGCTTCTCCTTCTTCCTTGTGCTATTCGCCTGCTTCCCTAGACATCTAACTCCAACAATTGGTATCACAGCAGGTCACCGCTTCATCTAGGACATCTCGACACCTCTCTGGTTGCAGTCTCAGAATCGCATAAATTTTGGTGCCAAAATCACGATTTGAGCTCGTTTCGGCCTCCAAATGCACTAAAACAGTGCTTGTGCAGGCTATTTCTTCTTTTTGTGCCAAAGCTATATACCAATTTTGGTTCGCCAATATAAGTGTCTCGAAGCCTACTATAGGTTTAGCAGAATTCACCTGGGCAGTTCTATTCAACTTTTTGAGATACAATCAGTTTTCTGCATCAATACTCATCGATCATGGTTGAAAGTAGTGATGTATTCCGTATGTTGGCTGTCGAGGATAAGTTGGATGGTACCAACTATCCGTTATCGGCTTATATGATGCGACATGTATTGGTTGCAAAAGGAGTGTGGAACATTGTGCAGGGTGTTGAAAAATGTCCTATCACACTTGCAACTATTACAGCTACAAGTACTAAAGCTGATGCAAAAGGTATCGAAGATGGTGATATTCTATAGATTCGTGTTCATGGTGTGGTTTTTGCTGCACCTATTGCAGAGCAAATTCATTGGGATGGTAGAGATGCCTATGCACATGCATTGATAGCTTTATCTATCAAACATGCCATTATTCCTCACATTTGCTCTTGCAAAACAACTAAGGATACTTCGAATACACTTACAACATTGTACTAGGCTAGGAATGAGGCTCGTGTTGCTTACCTCCGAAAACAATTGGAGAGTGAGAACATGAATGAAGGTGATTCTATGGACAATTTTTTGACAAAGATCAAGGATTTGAAGGAACAATTGATTTCTGCTGATGAAGTCCTTCTTGACAGTTCGCTTGCGTAGACTGTTCTAAATGGTCTTCTTGACTCATGTGATGAAAGGCAATCCAAATGCCTTAACATTTGAAGAGTTGATGAAAGGCAATCCAAATGCCTTACCATTTTTTGCTTCTACTCTTTGTTTGATGATGAAAGGCAATCCAAATGCCTTAACATTTGAAGAGTTGGTTTTTGTTCTATTGCAAGAAGATTAGTCTAGGTACAATAGGTCTATTATGCATGTTGTAGATCAAGCTTTCCTGGCTAGTCAGAAGGGCAAAGGAAAATGGAGCTCTTCAACTAGTAAGTAGAAATTTGCAAATGCTGCACATTCGAAGAAGAAAGACAAAGATGAGAAGAAAGTAGAAAAGCAAAAATTGTTTTGCAAATACTATAAAGCAAATGATCATGTTATTAAGATCTGTTTGAAACTCACTGCTAAAGAGGCAAAGAAGAAAGAGGCCATAATGGTTGTTGCAGAGGCCTCTACACCAAAAATAGAGTCTACTAATCTTGTGCAGAATGAAGAATGGGCATTGACTACTATTTGCAAATGTGATCCATCTTCTCATGAGTAGTGCATGTTTGCAGTAGACTCAGATGTTTGGTACTTTGATAGTGGGGCGACCAAACATATTATCTCACAGTGTAATTTCTTCTCTTCACGCGAGCCTGCCCCTATAGGGAATACTGTCACATGCACCAACAACTCCTCTTATCCTGTCATGGGAGTTGATAAGATCATTTTGACTACTGCTGATGGTAGTTCTTTCACTTTTTCAGATGCTTTATTTGTGCTAGGGATCAAGAAGAATTTGTTATCAGCTTTCGCATTAGCCAAGATTGGCTTGGTTGTGAAATTTATTGATGCCAGATGTGCAGTTCATGATCTGTCAAATGGTAGCATGATTATTGCTTCTGGAATTTTATGTTATGGGCTGTATAATCTCATAGACTATCAAAGATCTATGAATGATTCGACATGTGCAATACATGATTCTTAGGCTATGTAAGATGCAAAGCTTTTGCATGCACGCTTTGGTCATCTGAATTTTGTTAGTTTGCTACGCTTGCAGATATCTAAAATGGTATCCTCTTTGAACAAACTTGAGGCAACCAAAAAACATGTTTGTGAAGGTATATTTTGGGCAAAATGTAGCGTTCATCCTTTCCAAAAGATGGTTCAGTTTAGGCTACTCCGAAATTGTAGCTTGTACATAGTGATGTCTGTGGTAATATGCAAACACCTTCTTTTGGAAACTATCTTCCTTTCCTGACTTTCATTGATGATTTTTCCAGCATGCATGGGTATATCCACTAAACGCAAAGTTCGAAGTGTTTATGTGCTTCAAACAATTTTTGGTTTTGGCTAAAAATATGTCAGCATGTAAAATGGGCATCTTGCGTTCTGATCAAGGGGGGGGAATATATATCTTCTAAATTTAATGCATTTCTAGCTAAAATGGGATAAAAAATCAATGTACAGTGGTATATACATACCTCAAGAGAATGGATTTGCTAAACAAAAGAACATGTCACTCATGGAGATGGTGAGGTGTATGGTCAAGCATCAGGCTTTACCGCATAGTTTCTAGCTTGAGGTTGTCATGTGTGCAGCATATGTACTTAATAGGTATCCCACTAAAGCACTGCATTCTATCACTCCATATGAGGCTTGGCATGGTTGCAAGCCACATGTTGCTCATCTACGTGTTTTTGGTTGTTTGGCATATGCATTAGTGCTTGAACAACATCGCAAAAAATTGGATGATAAAGCAGTAAAATGTATTTTTGTTGGGTATAGTTCTGAAAGCAAAGGCTATCGTCTATATCATCCACAGACTACACATATTCTCGTTAGTCGTGATGTTGTTTTTGTGGAAGATGCTATTCAGGCCTTACTCTCATATTCTACTCATTCAGGCTCTCATAGTGCTAGTTTTGCATCTTTATGATGAGACTGAACTTGATTCGTTTGATGAAGCACAAAATTCTTAACATTGGATGGTTGCAATGCAATCTAAATATGATGCTATCATGAAAAATGGTACCTAGTCTTTATATGAATTGCCTCTTGGAAAGAAGGCCATTGGCACTAAGTGGGTATACAAGCTGAAGCGTAAACCTGATGGAACACTTGGCAGGTATAAAGCTAGGCTTGTTGCAAAGGGTTATGTGCAAAAAAGAGGCATTGATTTTGATGAAACCTTTGCTCCTACTTGCCAAATGACTACTGTTTGTAGCATCTGCACACTTGCAACTCATCATGGTTGAAATGTACATCAGTTGGACATTAAAACAACATGTTTGAATGGTGACTTGCATGAAGAAGTGTATGTTTTTTAGGCCCGTGGCTTTATGCAGAAAGGGCATGAAAACCAGGTGTGCATGTTAAAGAAGGCATTATATGGTTTAAAGCAAGCACCAGGTGCTTGGTATGAAAAGATACATGCCTATCTGATTGCACATGGTTTTGAGAATAGTCCAACTGAAAGCACCTTATGATTTACGCATGCTAATGATGTGCTTTTGATCATTGTCATATATGTTGATGACATGCTGCTCTTAGGGCGGACATCAATAAATCTGACTTTAGGGCATACATCAATAAATCTGATTGATAATTTAGTTTGTAAATAAATATGCGTAGAAGGTTCTATTGTTAGAAATACTTAGAAAAATAGTGGTTAGAATAAGGGTCATTGTAGACCACATTTTTTGATATTAAAAGAAAGGCTTTCTACGAAAGTCACCAACTTTTAGTTTCACGCATGCTTTTTGAAGCTCCTCTCATGTAACCACTCTTTTCGACGTAATAAAAAATCCTATAGATACATGCACTCTATGGACGGTCAAAATAGAGTGCATTGGGGGAGATTGCACCCAATACCGTGTTCAGTCTCATCTCTTGTTGTCTCTATTTTTCTATGTGTTTTCTATGTTCGTAACCTCTGTGTGCATGTGAGAAAGATCTTGATAACATACATACATACATACACACACACACACACACACACACATATATATATATATATATATATATATATATATATATATATATATATATATATATATATATATATATATATATATATATATATATATATATATATATATATATATATATATATATATATATATATATATATATATATATATATATATATAACACATATGCACATGTACACCTAGCTAGCCATGTAGGGGATGGGAACACTTACAAAATACCTATGCAAAGAGTCTTTTTGAGCTAATTTCCTGAATTCCATGAATATATTTTTGTGTTCTTCAAATCTTGGTGAACCAACAACTACATCCAATTTACAATGGTGTGATGATTCCTCTCTTCTCTACATTAGAATACATGGTATTCATGAGTTAGATATAAAAGCCTCCTTGTGCTATATGTTTTTGTAAGTGTTCCCATCCCCTACCATATATACACATATATACTTTGATATGCAGAGTGCACATGCGGAAGTAAAATGAAAAGAAGAGTGTACTCACAAAAGAAAAGAGTGTGAGAGACTCAAAGTGAGTAGACCAAGAAATGGGTAAAATCACATTGATTAGAAACGAACTTGCCAAGAGCATGGAGTAGAATCCTCAAGCTTCTAACCAAGTACAAATGGGGGGAGAGGCCCTTCTTATATAGATTTTGGAGGGGCTCTCCAAAGTACATCTTATGTGGGATAATTCCCCTAAAAGGAGAATGAATACAATGGTAGAAGCAAATGGCAAGGTACCCAAATACAAAGGATATAATATGAAATGGGAATGGAATGGAAATGGAATAGAAATAGAGTGAATCTAAGATAGAAAAGAGAGATTCACTCTCATATTCTCAACACCCCCTCTATAGCTCCATTGTGTAGAGTATGGAGGCTACTAGGGTATGCAACAAAGGTCCACCAAGAATGTAGCACCAGCAACACGAGCACCAAATAGGAAATCTCCATCTGGAAATCCATAGCCTCCAAGTGGTATCCACCATGTGGGATCGCCAGATACTCCATAAGATGTCCACCAGATGGATCAATTACATGATCCATAGGCACACCACCAAGGAGGTACATGAATGGAACAAGATCTGACTGGATGAGATCACCTCCATGGGAGATAGGTAGGATGAATCCATGTGGTATGTAAAAACTCCAAAGCTTTGACAATATCCACCACGAGATGTGTATCACCAAGTAGGTCTTACAAGAATGAAATATATAGCATGAAGCATAAAATCATAATCACATGGTAGTACATTGGTATGTTGTAGTCCTCCATGGAGTGTACAAATTCCTAATGTGTGTGAGTAGGACCATGGGAGCCCCCTCCGAACTCCGACGCTGGCCTGAAAAATGATCCAATTGAGTGATGAATCCAAGTAGAAGCTAGAGTATCTTGTGGTAAATGAAAAGACATTGGACTCCAAGAATAGAAGAGTACATGCTCAGAATGCTACTGCAGATGAGGTAAGTGGACTCTCAAAGATACGAATGGAAAATGATGAGTTACTGATCTTGGAGTAATGCATAATTGAAGCTGAGGGAAAATGTAAACCTTTGATGGTACGATAGGTGGTGTAGCCATCTGAGGTATAAGCTAAGATTGTATCTTTGATTCCTCATGCTCCATAACTCTATCATGATCTAGAAAGTCGTGCACAAAGAGAACATGATCCACATAGTGTGGCTATCTAAAACTGCAATGATCCCCCTCTGAAGCTGAAATGGGGGGATCCAAAAGAGATGAATACTTAGAGTATTCATCAAAGGTGTAGTCTTTGGTTACTGTAATTGAGTGACTCTTTGGGTCACAGAGTTTGTATGCCTTCTGTCAATCACTATAACCGATGAAAATGTACTCCTTAGGCTGATCATCATCATCACCTTGCACATAGATCATCATCACTACCAAAGATGTAGAAATAGCTCACACTCAGCTTCTTCTAAAAGTAGGCCTCAAATGTTGTTTACTTCTTCAAGACATCTGAGTTTGTTTTGAATATGTACTGCTATCTCTACTACTTCATCTCAAAACTTTAGTGGAAGTTGCTTTTGACTAAGCATAATCTTGGCCATCAGGATCACGCTTCAAATCTTTTGTAAGACAATACCTTGTTGAGTATCTTGCATTGCTTGATACTTGATTCCATGTTGCTTCAAGTACTTGGAGAAGTTGTGATTGACAAAGCTACTTGGAAATTCTTCTTGAACTGTTTCTGTCCACTCCTTGAACTTGGAAAGGGCATCTTCTTTATGCTTGAGTGAATAAACCCAATTGTATCTAGTGAAGTCATCTACTATCAGGAAAAAGTAAATTGAACCACTTAGAGAAGGTGTATGCATAGGTCCACAAATATCGGCATGGACTAATGCTAAGGGTTTATATGCAGAAATGGATGCTTCTATAGGAAAAGGGCTAGATCTCTGCTTTGCACATGCTTGGTAGTTCAATTCCACTTGTGTGATCCTAGATAGACCTTTGATACGATGATTGGAAGAGATCTTTGCTAACAAAGAGGTTTGTCCAAATCTGCAATGCCACAAGCTAAGACTTGAATCTTTGGCTAGAAAACTACAAAGCTTGTAGATACCCTTGTCTTCAAAGCCTTGAGTTATCACTTCATTGGATTCACAGTGGGTGACTTGAACTTTTTTCTGATCAAATTGCACCATCATGTTGCACTTTTTAATGCCCTTCACTGAGAGAAGGTTCTTACAAAGGCTTGGTACATAAAGAACATCTTTGAGTGACTTGGTCTCGCCTTCTCAGCTAGTGACATGAACTTTGCCTCTTCCTTGGATCTCAATGCACTTGTTGTTTCCAAGATAAAATTGACCTTTGTGCTCTTCAAACTCATGAAAATCATCTTTGTCATGGCACATGTGTGATGAATCCCCACTATCAAAAATCCATTCTTTACTTAGAGTGGATATGACAAGTGCCTTGTGTTCAGTTCTAAGAAAGAGATCTTCACTTGTGTAGTGAGAGTGATGTTCGATCTTTGGAGTAGACTTAGACTTATCCTTGTTCTTCTTCTTGAGGAAATATTTTTCAATGTGTCCCGACTTCCCACAAAGAATGCAAGTGAACTTGTTCTTGTCTTTGTCCTTCAATTCTTGATCACTTTTTGTCGGTATTCTTGTGGAAGGTGGCTTTAGCCTTCATGGCAGTCTCTTGGGTAGCTTGGGTCTTTTGTCTAGAGTCATGGAGAAGCAACAATCTTCTAACTTCTTCCCAAGTCAGTGCTTGACCTCTATTGTATAGAATAGCCATAAAAGTCTCATAAAACTAAGAAAACTTGTTGAGTAACCCAATGGCCATGTCTTCACTTGAAATTTGTCATCCACAAAGTGCTAAGTTGCATTGATAATCTTTGAATCGGGCTATCACTTTTGTGATGGTGTCTTGTGGATGTATAGTGAGATTGTGAAATTCGGCTTCTAAGGCATAAATCTTGAAAGGTGTTTTATCTTCATAAAGATTCGCCAAAGTATCTCAAGCTTCTTTTGAAGTCTTACATGTAGTGATGTGACCCTTTGTCAGTTCGTCACATGCAAGGAGAAGTTGGCCTAATGCTCACTTGTTCTTTACATTCCATATATTCCATGCTCCTAGATCACTATCTTTATCAAGCTCACATTCTGTTCCTTCAACTACCTCATACAATAGGTTTGTATAGAGGTAGGCCCTAATAGTGTCCTTCCATAGGTTGTAATTTGTGTCATTTAGCCTTTCATCTATCAGCATGAATATTGACATAAGGGAGGGTAAATATAATTGACTTGAAGATGTTGCATTTGAAAACATTGACATTATCACCATTGAAACGAAGTTACCACACGTGATAAAACTTGGTTCACAAAATTGAGTGGGGGTAGGTGTTGGGGGTTTTAGAGTAGCCCTACACTTGATAATGCAAGAGAGACGAGTCAATGCGACTCAACGGGAGGAGGGCTTAGAGTAGCCCTTTGCACACAGAAAAAGCCACACTTGGGGGTCTTAGAGTAGCCTCCCAAGACACACACACACAATACACTCTTCTTTTACTTGCAATGTTACAAAGTAAAGGGGCACTTAGTGCCAAAGGATGTGCCAATGTTGGCATGTGGTACTCTAAAAATGAACCCCTAGGAGAATACAAAGAGAATTTGCAAAGGGGTACTTGAGTATTTAGGTTGCCAAATGATGAGGCTTTATGTGGCTTGAAGCTGGTTGCATCTAGAGGTGAAGATCAATATGTCCAAGGAGTTAAGACATGTATGACTTTTGTAGTGGCCTCAACAAGATGAGAGGTTTTAAATATTTTAAGGTCCTCAATCCCTATTATTAAAAACATATTTGGTACATTCATTACGTGCAAAGTACTCAAGAGCAATAGATCATTGATGATGTCATCAACACAATGGTACTGTCAAAAAAAGAATTTCATCAATGATTTTTGTGTGATTTCATTTGCTGTAATCAAAATTGGCACCCTCTGGATTCAGCGTCCATGTGAAATGTAGAGGATACCATGTGGTGCAATTGCAATCATGTCATGTAGTAAGCTGCCAACTCATATGCACGTGAATTCTACCAGACACAAGCTAATTTCTATTTGTTTCTTCAGGCAAAACTCTTTCAAAGTTCCAAAAGAGTTGTGGCAAAGATGAATAAGGAAAGGCCACAAAGATGAGTAGCTTTGGAGATATAGGTGGAGATAGAAGCCATGTTCCCTTCTCCCCATTTCTTTACAAGTCTGCTCAACGAGTGAGGAGAGATTGTTTCTGTGAATATTCAGAAGGCAATAGTATACCTCTCTCTGTTTGCATGCATTGGAGATGGAGAACCTCTATGCTCTACTTGCTGTCTGCATTAGTCTATTGATTGCTTTCTCAAGTGAGTGTTACATCGTACTGGGAGCTAAAATCACAATGGTCAATAGCTACTCCTACACAGTTTGGCCAGGAATCTTAGCCAATGTAGGATCCACTCTACTCAAGTGGCAGCTTTGAGCTTACGCTTGGACAGCCCGCCACACTACAAGTCTCTCTCGATTGGTCAGGCTGCTTCTATGGCCACATAGACTTCTATCTCTTTCTCTCTCTCTCTCTCTCTCTCTCCCCTCTCTCTCTCTCTCTTTCTCTCTCTCTCTTAGAGAATGGATACTATTTTTGTGCTACAACGAAGAACATGCTTTAAGTGCTGATGCGATGGGCTCAAAGAGAGTCAACCCGAAAGCATACCGCTTGCAGATGCACACTTAATTCAACATAATTATTTCTTCATAAGGATGGCACAGATGCTCTATCTTCAGAGTCAAAATGCAAAAAATATAGCCTCCTCTTTTGATTTGTCTGACGCTGAGGAATATCTGAGGATGGTATTGTTGCCAAGAGTATCTGTTCCCTACAATTTTCTTTAATCTATCACACTCAGAGTCCTATGTCTACAAAAGGCACAACCAAAAATGCATACTGATTGGTCAGTAAGTCCTCTAAAGCAGAGAGAATTGTAAATTGTTGGTAGTCCTATGTGCCGAGATATGTTTGCGACTATGAGATGGAGTACTCACAGGAGCTTGATGAGGTAGTCTGTCAGCCTATCTTCTTTTACATCGTAAGTAGCCCATCTCTACATGTTGCTATACTAAGAGTGATACTATGATTATGACCACGATCATGTGTGCAGATAGAGTCCATTATCATTAAAAGGAAGCCACAAGATCCACGAGCAACTCTTTAGGAGGTATTGCGCCATGGCTGGATTTGATCCTTTTCAAA
>CM035431.1:53652374-53694874 GCA_020310875.1 Ceratopteris richardii | reverse complement strand
TTTATGATTGGCATCTTCTTTTTTTAAAGTATCTTTCATTGTATCTATGCATTAAAGAACTTATGTATTATGCATAGACTTACACATATCCATACACATGCATGTATCTATGATGTGTGTGCAAGGTGCATGCATATGCATGTGGATGCATGTTGTGTATGTTGTTGTGTGTATGTGTGCATGTATTGAATGTATGTGTGTTTGAGTATGCATGTGTGTGTATTTCTATATGTATGTGTATGTGTATGCATATGTCTATGTGTATGCGTATGCGTATGTGTATGTGTATGCATATATATATATATATATATATATATATATATATATATATATATATATATATATATATATATATATATATATATATATATATATATATGCATATTTGTGTGCGTATGTGTATGTGTATGCATATGTGTATGTGTATGTGTATGCATGTCTATGTGTATGAGTATGCATGTGTATGTGTATGCATGTGTATGTGTATGTTTCTTTGTATGTTTCTCTGTGTGTGTGTGTATGTGTATGTGTATTTGTATATGTATATGTATGTATATGTGTATGTATGTGTATGTGTATGTGTATGTGTTGCCTATGTGTGTGTGTGGATACATATGTACGCATGTATTGTGTGTATATATATGTCAATGCATGTGTGTGTATGTGATGTGTGTGTGCTATGTATGTCTATATATATTTGTATGTCTCTGTTTTCGTGTGTGCATGTGTGCATATGTATATGTGTTGTGTGTATGTGTATGTGCATGCATGTGTGTGTATGCATGTGTATGTATGTCTATATGTTGTGTGTATGTATATGTACATACATGCACATGCATGTGATATGTGTATGTATGTATGTATGTATTTATGTATGTATGTATGTATGTATGTATGTATGTATGTATGTATGTATGTATGTATGTATGTATGTATGTATGCATGTATCTATGCATGTATGTATGTATGTATGTATGTATGTATGCATGTATGCATGTATCTATGCATGTATGTATGTATGTATGTATGTATGTATGTATGTATGTGTGTCTCCATCGATGTCTATGAAAATTTCTATATGTGCTTATGTGTCTTTGTGTGTGCATGTGTGTGTCTATGTTGAATTATACACATGTGTATGCACATGTGTGAGTATGTGCTTGTATGTATATGTATGTGTGTGCATCTATCTGCATGTTGATGTTTGTAAGTGTATATGTGGCTCTTTGTGTGTGTATAACAAAGCCATTCCACCATCAACGTGCATAAACTGAATTTGTGCACGTTGATGGTGGAATGGCTTTGTGTCAAACGAAATATATTGACACATTATTGCAGCGTTTTGGCCTTGAAGACTGTAAGCCTATTGCGACTCCTATGGAGACAGGTTTACGATTGAGTCTTCATGATGCTGGAGATGAATTTGATGCTATTCTCTATCAGCAGGCTGTTGGATGCTTGATTTACTTATGCATTACTCGGCCAGATATTCAGTTTGCTATCTCACAGATGAGCAGGTTTATGCATTGCCCAGGAGTCACGCATTGGAAAGCGGTTAAGCGCATCTTTTGCTACTTGAGTGGTACTCGACTACTTGGGTTGTTTTATCCCAAGGGGGGATCACTACCGCCAGATTTGCATGCTTTTTCTGACTCAGATTGGGCTGGTTGCTATGACACTCGTGTGTCCACCAGTGGTTTTTGCTTCATGCTTGGTACCTCATGTATATCTTGGTTGAGCAAGAAGCAGCCTATTGTGGCCACTTCCAGTTGTGAGGCTGAGTATAGGGCAGCTTTCACAGCGACTGTTGAGTGTGTGTAGCTCAGACGCCTTATGGCTGATTTGGGTGTTGGCCAGTCTTCTGCCACCACCATCTTCACTGACAGTCAGAGCGCATTGGCAGTTGCGAGGAACCTTGTGTTCCATGCTTGCACTAAGCACATTGAGGTGCATTATCACTATGTCAGGGAGAGGTTCTTTGCTGGGGAGATCATCTTAGCATATGTGCCCACGCAGGAGAACATTGCAGACCTTTTCACGAAGGCTCTCCCTAGGGAGAAGTTTGAAGCTTTCTGCAAAGCTTTGGGCTTACTTCCTTTTGTGGAGTGATTTCCACATAGCTTGACACTTCCTTATACATGAGTGCCAGCTCCTTGTTCACCGCATCACTCCCAGGGGGATTTGTTGATATATTTAGGTAGTGATGTGTGTGAACACTCTAGGACCGCTGAGGCACTTTTTTCCCTCTTTAGGAGGTTTTTTTCCCCCGGCTTGTATATACGCCTATTGCCCTAATGGGCTACTTATCTTTGTACATTCTCTAGTAATACATTCAGTCTTGTGTGTTGTGCTCCAAGCTTCTTCTTCTTCCTTGTGTTGTTCGCGTGCTTCCGCAGACGTCTAACTCCAACAATCGTGTTTTAGAGAATCGTGTTCTAGAGAATCACGATTTTGTATTAGAGAATCGTGGTTTTGAAAATTTTAGAGAATCGCGATTTTGAGCACATGCACAAAATCGTGTTTTTTGAAAATCGCAATTTTGAGCAGAGAATCGTGTTTTAAAGAATCGCGATTTTGTCTTAGAGAATCGTGGTTCACAGAATCGTGATTCACAAAATCGTGTTTTCACAGGATCGTGTTTTCACAAAATCGTGTTCTAGAGAATCGCGATTTTGTCTTAGAGAATCGTGATTCACAAAATCGTGTTTTTCACAAAATTGTGGTCCTCAGAATCGTGTTTTTTGACATGAAAATCGCGATTGTCAATAGAGAATCGTGTTTCCACAAAATCGTGTTTTGGAGAATCGCGTTCTCACAGAATCGTGTTTTTGAGAATCGCGATTTTGTCTTAGAGAATCGTGATTTGTGAGAATCGCGATTTTGTCTCAAAGAATCGTGATTTGTGAGAATCGCGATTTTGAGCACAACCACAGAATCGTGTTTTCTCAGAATCGTGTTTTTGACATGAAAATCGTGATTTTTCAGAATCGCGATTTTGAGCAGAGAATCGTCTTTTCACAGAATCCCATTTTTTACATGAAAATCACGATTGCCAACAGAAAATCGTGTTTTCACAGAATCGTGTTTTGGGTGAAAATCATGATTTGTGAGAATCACGATTTTGAGCACAACCACAGAATCACAATTCTGAGAATGACCACAGAATCGTGATTCTTTCAGCAAGCTTTTAGGCGGGAAACAGAGAATCACGATTAAAAAAGAAAAAATTTGAATTTTCACAGAATCGCGATTTTCATCACAAAATCGTGTTTTTTGGCGGGAACTTCGAATTTCTGAGCGTCGAGCAATGGCGAGCTCCGCATGTGCAGAAAAGCATGAAAAAACATAGCGCTTGCACTCCCTTGCACTTCCTAACTCCTCCTCACACAATAATGCATGAAAGATGGTATGAAAATGATGAAAATGCTCTAAAAAACAAGAAATTTCTATGAAGAAGAAGATGGAAGAAGATGGAGATGGTGATGATGATGAAGATGAAGAAGAAAAATAAGAAAATGAACAAAAATGACAGTTTTTTTTACCTTCCAACGTCGCAAATCTACGATCTTACCATCACAACGCTCGTCCTCGAAGCTCTCTCCCCGGCAATGGCGCCAAAATTTGGTGTAGCTCAAGCGTAAGCACCACCTCCTTTACTTGTCAATCCGTGGAGACATGAGGACCGGTATGAAGACCACGAGCAAGTGAAGGCACAATTGCGTGAGTGAAAGCACACAAACATGCACACACATACACACACACGCGCACAAGGTAAGATCAAAGAGAGGAACAATGGAAAGCTTCAATTGCCA
Organism: Ceratopteris richardii; assembly: GCA_020310875.1. Classification (NCBI taxonomy): domain Eukaryota; kingdom Viridiplantae; phylum Streptophyta; class Polypodiopsida; order Polypodiales; family Pteridaceae; genus Ceratopteris; species Ceratopteris richardii. Next base: position 53,691,062 of record CM035431.1, on the reverse strand, counting down.
AAGAGTTCTCTTACAAAAGCTCTATTCTCTAACAAGCTAACCTCAAAAATGAGCTCTCTAGCTCTTTTTATAGTTTTTTGACTAGTTTTGGCCCTGTCCAGACCTAGTGTTCGACCTAGTTAAAAATTAGGTTCCAAGGCTTATTTGAGGGCTCAAACGAAGTCTAAAAATTATGAAAATTGGTACGATGGTACTTCTAATACTCCTCAAGCTCAAGGACTCCACGGCTTGAACAAAATGGAGTTATAAAAATAGATAATGGTATTTACAATGGTTTTTAGTGATGAAAATCACCATTTTTGTAGGGGATTCTTCTGAAAATTTGACATACACTTCTTGGAGCTCCCTACTTGCTCCCTCTTCTTCTATGTCCACTTCTTTGATGTGCTTCCATGTTTTATGCTTGACCTTGAGTTCCAACAGGAACTTCTTTCTAGGTTGGGCTGGTTGATGATTTTGGAGATAATATGAAGTGAAGAAAGTGATTAAAGGCCAAAGTAAAGAGTGCCCCGTGGATCTCTTGTGTGGAACTTCTTTCCAGGTTGGGCTGGTTGATGATTTTGGAGATAATATGAAGTGAAGAAATTGATTGAAGGTCGAAGTAAAGAGTTCCCCGTTGATCTCTTGTGTGAAACTTCTTTCTACATTGGGCTGGTGGATGATTTTGGATGATTATAAGAAGTAAAGAGTTGAAGTTCTTGAAGACCGAAGTGAAGATTGTAGCCGAGTAGAGCTTGCTTGTGGAATCTCTTTCTAGGATTACTGCATCATTGGAGGCTATTATGGATTTATGAAGTAAAGAGAAGACTTTAAGTAAAGCTTGGACCAAAGACCAAAGAAACAGAAGGTTGACTGAAGACCAAAGTTGAGTCCTATGGGTGCCTTCTCGCACTGTAGCGGGAAGTCTACCTTATATTTGGTCGATCTGCAACGTAGCAGCGGCATATTGTATCATCATCCCGCACTGTAGCGGTTTGTTGTATCACCGACCTGCATTGTAGCGGGAATCATTGTATTACTGAGATTTTATTAGATGACTTCAGCTATATTTGCATTGTATCATTGAGCTTTATCTGCACATCAATCCAGTAACTTTCGTTTTTGAGCGTTGTATCTAGAACTTTTTGTTCCGACACCTACGGCCTTATGCATACGCACATTCGCTTGTCTCTTCTAAGGGGTAGGGGCCTACAATGATCGCCATGCCAGAGAAAGGGCGAGGCACCCAGTGTGAAGATGCCGCTCACCGGACATGGGAACGGTGCACACAGGGGCCTGATCCAACCCTGTGCCAGCTCTTCCCATCACCTGACTCCTTCCCGACAGTGCACTGCATTCTATCACTCCATATGAGGCTTGGCATAATCGCAAGCCATCTATTGCTCATCTACGTGTTTTTGGTTGTTTGGCATATGCATTAGTGCCTGCACAACATTGCAAAAAATTGGATGATAAAGTAGTAAAATGTATTTTTGTTGGGTATAGTTCTGAAAGTAAAGGCTATCATCTGTATCATCCATAGACTAAATGCATTCTGGTTAGCCGTGATGCTATTTTTGTGGAAGATGCAATGGCTGTTCAGTTTATGCACGTTGATGATGGAATGGCTTTGTGTCAAACTAAATATATTGACACATTATTGCATGGTTTTGCCTTGAAGATTGTAAACCTATTACCACTCCTATGGAAACTACGACTCAGTCTTAATTATGTTGGAGATGCATTTGATGCTATTTTCTATCAGCAAGCTGTTGGATGCTTGATTTACTTATGCATTACTCGGCCAGATATTCAATTTGCTATCTCACAGATGAGCAGGTTTATGCATTGCCTAGGAGTCAAGCATTGGTAGGCGGTTAAGTGCATCTTTTGCTATTTGAGTGGTACCTGGCTACTTGGGTTGTTTTATCCCAAGGGCGCCAGATTTGCATGCTTTTTTTGACTCTGACTCGACTGGTTGCTATGACACTCATGTGGCCACTAGTGGTTTTTGCTTCATACTTGGTAGCTCATGCATATCATGGTTGAGCAAGAAGCAGCCTACTATGGCCACTTCGAGTTGTGAGTTGAGTATAGGGAAGCTTTCACAGCGACTGTCGAGTGTGTAGCTCAAATGGCTTATGGCTGATTTGGGTGTTGGTCAGTCTTTTTCCACCACCATCTTCATTGACAGTCAGAGCACATTGGCAGTTGCGAGGAACCCTTTGTTCCATTGTTAGACGGCCGCCGAAAAAGGACAAATGTACTATGACAGACGTCTTAAATGTAAAAGAACCTTTTTGAAATGCGCGTGAAACTAAAGATTCGCGCACCCTTGTAACAAATCTTCTATATAAGGCAATGAGAAAAGAGTGGTAGAGAGCCCGTTTTGGGGAATTGTGAGCATACTGTTTGAATCTGTGTGTGATGTGTCGATGAGAAGATTGAGCTCTGTTCTGTTCTGTTCGGATCTGTCTATTCGACTATTCTCCCTGTAGTGCAGAGTTACGACTCGGTAGTATTGTGTTGTGAATCTGTTTGGTGATAGTTATATGCGGTTCTGGATTTTATCACAGAATAAGAGTTGTTTATCAGTCTTCTATTCAACAAGGGACTGTGTAAGGCCGAAGCAAACTATTTGCGTGTTAGCATTTTTTGTTAAGTAACCAGGTTCGATACAATAGTCTGCGTTCACTGTTGATTCCGATCCCAGGAAGGACTCGTATCGGTAATGGTCTGAACGCGAGTGGAAACAATGATAAGTTTGTGATGAGTCGACTATTGGTAGGAACTTGTTGCTTGAGTTTGGCATACGGTAAGTTTGCATACCTTCGAGTATAGCTGTCTGTTGTGTTATTGTTCGGTATACCTATCTGTCATGAAGAAGTGCATATTGAGTGGCATTCGGTTAATGAAGTTGAGTATTCTATTAGTTATAAGTCAGAACCGGACTACTGCTCTGTTGCTATAGCAGGTCCAGTCCGGAAGTTCTAAGTCCCAGTACGCCGAATAGTTATCAGTATTCAGAGTCAAGTACTGAGCTAAGACGCGATATAGCATTTATGATTGTGTAAGAAGTTGGGAAAATAGTACAGGGCCTCTGTGTAACAGACCCCTACCACTCCCAAGAACCCACCTGGCTAAGAGGTAGCTTAATATTAGTTATCTCGGTATTGCCAATTGATTTACCTGAACATGGAAGAATAAAGATTGAAGGGTTCGGGAATGTCCGACTTTTGAAAGTGTTTTGAGTCTGAAGTCGGAAGTTTAACGACTAACACCATGCTTGCACTAAGCACATTGAGGTGCATTATCATTATGTCAGGGAGAGGTTCTCTGCTGGGGAGATCAGCTTGGCATATGTGCCCACGCAAGAGAACATTGCAGACCTTTTTACGAAGGCTCTGCTTAAGGAGAAGTTTGAAGGTTTTCGCAAAGCTTTGGGCTTACTTCCTTTTGTGGAGTGATTTCCACATAGCTTGGCACTTCCTTATACATGAGTGCAAGCTCCTTGTTCACCGCATCACTTCCAGGGGGGATTTGTTGATATATTTAGGTAGTCATGTGTGTGAACACACTAGGACCGTCGGGGCACTTTTTTCCCTCTTTAGGAGGTCTTTTCCCTCCAACTTGTATATATGCCTATTGCCCTAATGGGCTACTAATCTTTGTACATTCTAGTGGTAATACATTCAATATTGTGTGTTGTGCTTCAAGCTTCTTCTTCTTCCTTGTGTTGTTCGTGTGCTTCCATAGACATCTAACTCCAACAAAAATATATCCTTTTTCTTGAAGCACCAAAAATGAAATGTCCCAGCGTATGTACCACAACTACAAAGAAACATAAATACTTAAATATCTAAATATTTGGGCTTGATGGGTGAAGTGCACATTTTGAAACTTTCCCTTCTAATAGCTTGACTTAGGATACACAAGTAATGAGAACCTTTCATCTAGCTTTGTGAAGCTCTACTTGTATGAGATTCTCTTTGTTGTAGTAGATTGCTTTTTTATGCAAAAATAAGGGGAGAAGACTAAGCACATGTAGTACTCAAATACAGAGAAATGATCGCATACCAATTTTCTTAGTTGTAGTTTCAACAATTTAGAATTGTGATCCATAATGCAAAGAGCACCTATGATTCTCTACTCCATTTGCATCTAAACATGGAAGCCAGAGTTGCAAAATTCAGCCTATTGTGCCTTATAACCATCGATGCAACCCATATTGCTATTATTTTGATTATTCCTTCTCCGGATTTTACCATACTAATACATATGTATTCTGGATCAACTTGCACAGGATATGTCAAGAATTTGCAAAGGGATGGTGGCAAGACCCTTAGAAAGTGGGTTTGAGGGAAACCACTCCTTGATCTCTCCCGTCTTCATGTCAAAGGGGATGTCTTTATATTGCTAGAGTACATTCTGCCCATCTTGATGCAGAGTCCATCTTGATTAAGGAGCCTTTGAACTCCCTTTGAAAGAGCTATTAGAGGGATAACAATAACTCATGACTCCCCATCTTAGTGAAGAATAGCTATACCAACATGTGTGGCAAAATTGGGAACCTAAAGATGACATCAGCATCATTTGTGCATTTGAGCACGAGACACACTGATTGAAAAATGAGCTTTGCCTCTAGAAGTTCATCTTACAGATCTTGTATCCTCTACTCTATGATAAGCACCTGTAGTCATGCTTGTTTCACTACACATGTGCAATAATCAACATATAATTTAACTCCAATTTACCAAAACTCCACCTGATTATCACGCACAGATACCTTTATCTCCATGAAATCCCACGTGTTCACTTATGCCTCCATTGGTCTGCAAATATTCATTGGCACACATATTCATATTCATCATGTAGCCCATCCATGAGAGGATAGATGGAGAGGTTCACACACGAACTACAATAAGCTCATAGCCAACAAGATTGTCTTGATTGTGAAATTTATTGGTGACAAATATACAGTTCATGATCTGCCAAATGGTGATGTCATTATTGCTTCTGGCATCTTATGTCATGGGCTTTATAAGCTCATAGACTATGAAAAATCTGTGAATGATTCAGCATGTGCAGTACATGATTCTCAGGCTTTGTTAGATGCAAAGCTTTGGCATGCACACTTTGGTCATCTGAATTTTGCTAGTTTTCTACACGTGTAGAGATTTGAAATTATGTCTATAATAAAGTTTATGATCCAAGGGTCCAAGGGTCCAAACAGATCTGAAATTGAACATTGTTTGGTCATCCATATGTATGACCAAAGATCTCGAGTCTAGACTTACTAGAAGGCCATTTACTCTTGTAACCAAGTGATCCACTTACCCTAGTGGTTAAGACTCAACAATGTGAAGGAGGAGGTCTTGGGTTCAACCTCCATGGGGAGAGTGTTTTGCCCAAAGAGCTCTAGAACCTTCTAGAAGCATCCACTTGAGTTAATTCTTGTTAACTTACACGGTGCACATGTAGTTACATGGCTGACACATGGATGGTTAGTATCCAATTGCCCAAGCACGGAGTCCCTTAGAGAGATCTATATATATAGGCATAAGGTTGGGAGGAGGGTCATCTCTCTAGCACGTGGTGGTCATAATCCTTGTTCTCTTGCAATGTCCTCTCTATTCAAACTTAAGGCACCTAGTAGACATGTTTGTGAAGGCTTTATTTTGCGCAAAATGCAGCGCTCCTCATTCCCAAAAGATGGTTCAGTTCAAGCTACTCAAAAATTGCAATTTTCACATAGTGACATCGATGGTCCTATGCAGACATCCTCTTTTGGAAACTATCTTTACTTCGTGACTTTCATTCATGATTTTTCCAGGCATGCATGGGTATATCCATCGAAAGAAAAGTCCGAAGTGTTTATGTGCTTCAAACAATTTGTGGTTTTGGTTGAAAATATGTCAGCATGTAAAATGGGAACCCTCCATTCTAATCAAGGAGGGGAATATATGTCTTCTGATTTTAATTCATTTCTGGCTGAATGTGGGACAAAACATCAATGTACAATGCCATATACACCTCAACAAAATGGAGTTGTTGAACAGAAGAACAGGTCACTCATGGAGATGGTGAGGTGTATGGTCAAGAGTCAGGCTTTACCACATAGTTTCTATCAGGGGAGCACTAGATTGTGCTCTTTGACCACAGTAGACAAGATTTCCGAAATACACTTATGATTACAAGAACACCCATGTAGGGATATCCCACAAATCCTTTGCTATCAAAAAATTCTTGAGCATAAAAACCCAAAATCAATTTCCCATCATAATATTAAATCCCCATAATATTGATTATGTGTGATCTGGAGGGGCTAGTATACTAGGCTTTAAACAAGATAAATTTTGTACACTAATACTAGACAAGAAACCCTTTGAAGAGAACCAACCTTACCAAAGCAAGTCCTTCACTCTAGTAGGTCAATGTTACACTTAAATAACCTCAATACTTACAAGGGCACACAAAACCTAGAAAGTTGATTCAAGAGCAATACTTGCTAGGTATGTATTTAAATAAAGTATTAAGAGAGAGAATTGCTAAACCTAAAAACCAATGTGCACTATTTGACAAGAAGAACAAACACTAGATGTACTATCAAAAACTCTAAAGCTTGAAATTTGTAAAAAAAATCGAATAAATTTTTGGTTACAACAATGAGATTTTGAGCTACTCTTACTACTCTTTCCTTTGAATTTGCCTTTTTCTCTCATAGCTAGGGCTAATTCATTCATATTCTCTTGAGGATCTAAATTTATTCTAGATTATTCTTCTTGAAGCAAAAGGTTCTCAGACTTTCTAAATGTGACAATCGTATCAATGATAGAGAAATTTATCAAGAAAGAAATATGAGACTTGGGTAATCAATTCAAAGTGATGATCACAACGTCTTCATCCTCTATAAAAACATCAATATTAGCTAGCTGATCTACTAGGTCTTGAATTCTCGTACGATAACCTTGAAACAAACCATCTTCTTCCATTCTCAAAGTGTGTAATTGACGCTTCAAATATCATTTTTGTTGAAGAAACACTCATGAATTTGACAACTAGACAGGCATAAAAGAAAAAGAAAAGAGAAGCAGAATAAAAAAAAATCAAAAGCCTTAGTGGAGGGACAAATCCACGACCGTTATGTACAGTATAGAATCTCCCAGGATCAGAGTTCGTTACACCAAATCAAACTGTACATAGAGAGAACGTTGTCGGGAAGATTTGCATCTTCCAGTTGATAACCAGAGGAAATAAAAGCAACTTAATTGGTGAATTCTAAACCTCTTTTTCACTATTGATCAGTTGTTCTAGATTGAATTAACTACTTTTGAAGTGTTTGCAGGTACAAGAAATGATGAAGAATATGTGTTCATATTAGGGTTACCCTAATTACTCAATTAATGAGTATTTTACATTTATACATGCATGATTCATGGGTTTCCAACCCTAGGGTTTTATAAATTGTTATGATTTTATGTCAGTTGGGTTAATCCAAAGGGTCTTAAAAGATTCCAATGGGTTAATGACAGGATTCAGAAGGGTTATAAGGGTTTACAAGGGATCAGAAAGATTTTTTATTTTCAAAGGGTTTCAATAGGGTTTTGATGGGTTTTAAGTAGGTTTTCTAAGGGTTTAGGATGTTTCAAGGGTTAAAATAATTAACATTTAATGAAATTGATCTATATCTAAACATTGATTAACTTACAAAAATAAATTATGGTTTAATTTATTAATTAAATAGTGTATGTACCTTTATTTCTAAGGTTCTAAAGAATTCAAATCATAAACTAAGGTTAATTTAAATGAATTATTTAATTAAGCAATTTAGGATAATTCAATTAAAATGAAAAAGAAGTGGATAAATAATGAATGGTGTATGTGAGTGGTGATTAAAGTGTGGTGAGAGTTGAGTGTGTAAATAAAGTGGTTAAAGTAGTAGGTTGAAAGTGTGGTAATTGTGAGTGCAAGTTAAAAGAATGGTTTAAATAGATTATGCATTTAAAGTACAAAAGGTATTTAGGAAAAAGAATGGAGTAAGTGAGTTGTGTGAGAAAAGTCAATTTAAAGGATGGATAGGTTAAAGGATGGATGGGAAATAAAGTAGGAAACCAAAATAGTGGTATAGAGAGGATCTGTGTGCGTATATATATGTATGCTTTGATCATGAATTCCTAATGTTTTTTTTTGCAGGTAATTTTTCCTCCTCCTTACCTCCTTCTGAATTCTATAGAGAGAGAGTGAGAGAGAGATAGGCAGAGAAATAGAGAGATAGGAGAAGAGAGAAGGCCATCTCTCTTGTCCTTCAATTTATGGAAAGCCAATTTTCAGAAAAAACATTGAAGATTACAATCAATTCAAGTGAAGTGAAGACAATTGAAGTGAAACGACAGCCTAAAGATCCATTTAAATCTTATTTCTCATTTAGTCAACTATCCAATTGACTAGACATTTATTGTTTAGGCCTTCCAGTTGTATTAGATTTATTGCTTAGAACCATTAGCATATCAATTAATTCATTCAAACTGTTTATCATCATATTGTTTCATTAGTTTTTCCATTACTTTCCTTGATGTCTTCCAAGTTAGTTCATGAGTCTGAGCACAGTACTATTGAAAATATTGAAAATATTGAAAATATTCCGCCAACTCTAGTCAGACCAGAACCCTCTAGCTTACCTGAAAGTTTAGTAGAAGAACCCAATATGGAAGTTTCAATCTCATATCAGGAAGCTGTTGCTATGTACGAGGCTGCCCATCCTTACGGTCCATAGCTATTTAAAACTATTTACTTTTGATAAGAGAACTTTAGTTTCAGTCATAGAAATAGGTAATTTAAATTATTTTATCATTAGAACCCTTATTTTCATAAGCCTGAGTTTGCTACAGACACCCCGCGTGTGCCGAACGATTTAGGCGGATGACTTGATCCACCATCCGAGCATCTCTCACGACCCGACATTGGTGAACCTGACGTGAAACAAACGGCCTTGCAGCTCAGGTATAAATTTTAAATTTTGCATTGCATATACATTCATACGATTTTTCATCAGCGCAATTGCGTCTTCATCCCTGGAAGCTGTGGCATTTACGTGAGCTTGCAATCTTCTTGGTGTCGAGGGCTGGTCTTGTGACCTGAGCACCTCCACGAAGATTGGCAAGTAGGAGAACCTCGTCGCGCCACCCCTTTCATCAACAATTGAAGCACAAAACGTTTGCACCCATTTTAGCAAACTATGTATTTAGGTTTTGATTCAAATCAATAAATGTATTGAATTTCACAGAAAGCACTGTTTTGAGCCTCATCTTCGAGCAGTTGGTATAATTTCTTTACCCTTACATTCTTGGGTGCAAAATTTTATTTAAGGTTAAATTATTGGTATAGGTTAAAGGCAACTGGTTGTTAAACATAGGTTAAGCGTTAATCATAGCTTTATTTGCAACATTTTTGCATAGTAAAAACCTTATCAAACTGGACTCTAACGGAATTTCAGAATTAGTAGCTGAACATAAGGAAAGAGTAACAAAAGAAGTTCAGGATATAGTTAGAATTGTTCAAGCTAGGTCAAAACAAACTTCAAAAATGGACGAGCTATTTCAAATTATGATGCACGAGACGCAAGGACAAAAGGTAGTTGAAACGTTATTAAAGGATAAAGGGAAATTTACTGGTATGAATGTTACAAATTATTTAGACACGTTTGAGGAATTAGCTAAGTTACACGGTTTACCTGAAACAAAGTGGAAATCCTATCTTGGACGTCTAGCCATAGGTACTGTAAAAGCTATTATGGATATACATGACAATAAGGAATGGGATGAGTTTAGAAAAGAGCTGCATAAGGAATTCTACTTAGAAGACTACAATCAACATAGTCGAGAAGGATTTATGAAATGGATTAGTTCACCTAAGCCTCACATTTCGTTAACTCAACTCCATAGTGAATTTATGAAAAGATTCTCTCAATTACCTGAACAGGATAGAGTTGCCCTTACCCCAGATATCATTTTATATTTCCTTAAAATCTTGACTCCAGATATAAGGGTAGAGGTTGAGCGTAGGCTTGAAGAACCGGGAAAGAAATATGGGCTTACAGATGACTGGGGTGTAGTAAAAACTGTAGTTGAGGCGGTTGCTCACATGATCCAACGTAAAACACTCCTTTATGAATCGATGTCTCAACCATCTTCCAGTTTTCCTCCGATTCAGGCAACTAGGGATACACATATAGATTCAAAAGCTGAGCCTACAACATCCACATCTAGAGTACCAACCGAGTTACAATTTGAGATTTTGTTTAACAAGTTGGACAATATGATGCATATGCACGAGAATATGTCTAAAGAGGTAGCGGCTTTGCAGAATGTGGTGTATGCTTTAAACCTACAAGATAAACCTGCAATGCAAGCTCATCCGACTATTTATCCTCAACCAGTAAATGCTCCAAATCCACCATTAGTAGCTCCGAATCATCCATTAGTACCTCCTAATCCACCTTTTATACCTCCTAATCCTCCAGTTGTACCCCAACCAATTCCTCAACCGATTCCTCAAGCATTTAACCAAAGAAATTTCAATGAAAGGAGAAATGCCACGGTGAGGAGATGTATCTGGTGCGATGCCATAGATCATTTGACTTACACATGTGAAGCATTGAAAGATGCGAAAGAGAAAAGACTTGTAATTGATATTGACAAGCGATTGTGCGACTATAGAACACATTTACCCTTAGCTGCCAATTGGGGAAAGGGAGGGATGCAGAAGCTGTATGAAAACCTTTCTGAGTCTTCGAAATCTGCTTCTGCTGTTAAACTAGAATATGTTGATAGTGACTCTGATTCCGAACAAACAAGGGAAACGAGGAACTACTCAATTGAAGCTTTGATAAAGGCGAGAGATGATATTATGCAGAAAACTGCGTGGAACTCTCCTGTCGATCAATTCTCGATATATTCGCATATTGCGAATGTTGAAGAGAAAAGAAAGAGGGATGATGAGCAAGATACAAATGATTCAGGTAGACGAATGACTAGAAGTAAGATGAGAGATGAACCGAAGCCTAAGAAAGTTCAGTTTGAACAAGGTGAAAGTTCTAAAACAAATGAGGAGCGAAGAAAAGAAATTAGGGAGGGTAAACAACCTGTGTTTAGTGAGCCAATTCAAACATCAGATAAAGTAGAGAAAATTCCTAAAACTGAAACAAAACCTGAAGAGAAACCAAAAAAGAAACCAAAACGAGTACCGAAAGCTATTCTTATTTCTGAACTTGAACAAAAAGTTGATTCAAAAGAAATATTGTATGACATCTTATTAAAAAGTGCAGTAACAATGACTTTAGAACAAATCTTCTCAATAGCAAAAATTGAATTTAAGGAAAATTTTATTAAACTAATGAAAAGGAAGAGATTCCCTCTGTCACAAGAGGTAGAGATGCAAGATGTTGCCGATGTAACTCACTTGATTCATGAATCTCTTTCTTTAGACTCAGAGGATGAAGAAGATAATACCTGTAATGTGAACAAAAATTTCTTAGGACCGATTGTACCAGATGACGAAACAAAAAACTCAGAGAGTGATTTTAGAAAAAGTTTTTGGGCGAGAGGCACACCGGAGATTAAAGTTAACTTAGGAGATCAGAAGAGATCATATTCTGCTTCAGCCCTTATTGACTCTGGGTCTGAAATCAATGTGATTTCGAAAGGATTATATGATAAGTTTAAATGGCCTATTGATAAAAATCACGGCTGGATAATGCGAACCGCGGACAATGGTTGTGGATCACTCCTAGGAGCATGTGCCAACATACCTCTAATGATAGGTGGAATCTCTGAGACATTCCACTTTTTCATTCAGGACAACTGCTCTTATGAAATTATCTTAGGTCAACCATTCATATGTGAAGCGAGAATGGAGACTAAAGTAATAGATGACGGCTCAGCATACGCAAGAATTAGATCTAAAGATGATCTACAATCGCTCCAAGTTATGATAGTCAGCCCAAACCATGTACGAAATAGGGAGCAAATTAGGAAGATGCCCATCCGTTCTCATGAAAAGATACGTGAAGATCATATGCCTCTTCGTGAGTTTGGAACTTATTATGATCAAAATTTTGCCTAGATGCCACTATTGAGCGAGACAACGGTGGTTCTTGGTTTGATGTCTCGCACCCATCTATAGATACTTTAGATAGTTTTTCTTTATATTTCCCTTCATCATATTTGCAATTCAGTCATTATAAACAAATTCCTAAAAAAATTATAAAACATTATGAAAAATTTTATAAAGAGAAAGGATTCATTTCATCTGATGAACACTTTGAAACCGTAATTGAAACTTTATCTTCAAACTCATTGATTGAAGAACTTCAAAATATTTTGCATGAAAAAGAAAATTTTAGATTTGTACTTTTAAATTCTATTGAAGAATATGATTTGATTATTAAATTTGTCATGAGTAATGAAAAGGAAGCAAAAGTAAATACAAAATACAAAACCGTTGATAAAAAAATTAAACCGATTGCCCAATCTTTACCACGAGAGAGTGAAGAGAAGTTTAGGAAAGTTACCAATGATCCTTATTTAAGAGAGCGCACAAATATAGGTCATACTTTCACAGAAGAAACTTTAAAGCTAATCAAGATAGGAAATGATGAAAATTTTTTGTTACCCGAGGAACGTGAACTATTTCAAAGAGTGATTAGAAAGCATGGAAAGGCATTTTCTTTATATTCCCATGAGATAGGTTGTGCAGACCCAAAAATTGTACCACCAATGATCATCTTTACAGTGCCTCACATTCCATGGAATCTTCGACCCATACCTGTTCCGAAAGCCCATTTACCAGAGTTAATGCGGCTTCTTAAGGAAAAGATTCACATGCGAATTTTAGAGCCATCGTCTGCACCCTACTCAAATAGGTGGTTTACTGTTCCAAAGAAAAATGGCAAGTTACGGTTCATTCAAGATTTACTGCCTGTTAACAAAGTTACTATTAGGAATGTAGGTACTGGGCCCATTGTAGGAGAATTCGCTGAAGCCTTCGCTGGTCATGCCATATACTCAATGGGAGACTTGTATTCTGGCTACAATCAATTTCAGCTTGCTATTGAAAGTAGAGACATTACGACCATGAAGACTCCTTTAGGCTTAGTTCGCATGTGCACTTTGCCGCAAGGAGCTACTAATTCAGTAGCGCATATGATGAACGCCATGAATTCAGTATTACATGACTTCATTCCTAATATAACCATGCCATTTATTGATGACATTCCTATTAAAGGATGTATTGAGAATGCGAAAGATGAAACTTTAGATTCCTCTGGCTGCAGGAAGTTTGTAGTAGATCATATCTCTGACTGTGAAAGGATTTTCCAGAGATTTGAAGAGGTTGGTCTCACATTCTCCATTGAGAAATCTGTTTTTGGTGTCAATGAGGTACTTATAGTTGGGCATTTATGTGGACATTACGGTCGGAGGCCATATCCACCTAAAGTCGACGCTATAAACAAGATTTCTGAAACCTGTAGTAATATTAGTGAGGTAAGACGATTCCTTGGTGCTTGCGTGTTTTATGCCATCTGGATCCCACACTATGCACATGTTGCAAACTGTCTTTATGCTTTACTAAGGAAGAATCGAAAGTTTCTTTGGACTGAAGAACACTCAAAAGCTATGAAAAAGTTAAAGAAATTACTTCTTGAAGCTCCTATTTTAAAGCAAGTAGATTATACTGATCAAAAGCCTATCATTTTAACTGTTGATATGAGTCCTATAGGAATAGGATGGGTTATTGGTCAGGACGATGAAGAGGGCAATAGGTATGCTGTGAGATTTGGAGCAAAGATTTTACACGATACGCAAAGAAATTATCCGCAAATTAAACGAGAACTATGGGGTTTGGTCACGGCATTAAAATCCGATAAAGAATATTTTATAGGTGCAAATGTAATAGTTGAGACAGATTGTCTACCTCTGATTGGAATGATTACAAACTGTTCATCACCCGACATTGCCATGCTTAGATGGATTTCATACATCAAGTTTATAAATCCTGCTTTGATACATATTGCAGGTAAATCTAATCGTGTGGCTAATATGCTTTCTCGAGCTAGATTTGATAATGAGGAAGAAACAGAATTAGAAATAAATGCAATTAATTATGATTCTAAAGCATACGCATATGAACAGTTTAATATTGAAGAATACGAAGGAGAGTGGCAGGATATTGGAAAGTATTTAAGTACTTTGGTTAGGGCACCTTCATGGTCTTCAAATAGATTTCGGAATATTAGGAAAAGAGCTTACAACTTTTTTCTGAAAGATGGTTTCATTTGGAGACATGCGAGGGGAAAAATTAGATTGCCACAACGAGTACTAGGTACTAAGGATCTTCAGTTACAAGTCATGAAGAGTATGCATGATACTTTATGGGCAGGACATAAAGGTTTTGTAGCTACGTATGAAAAAATTAGAGAAAGATACTGGTGGCCAGGGATTTATGTTACTGTTAAAGATTATGTGAATTCATGTGACATATGTCAGATTCATTCCTCAGTCAAACATAGGGATCCATTGCATCCTACCTATCCACCATGCATCCATTATAAATGGGTTGTAGACTTAGTTACCATGCCCAAAGGTATCAATAAGATGAGATATATAGTCTTGGCATGTGAAGATCTTACGAATCATGTAGAAGGCCGAGCTTTAAGATCTAAGACAACCTTGAATGTATGCAAATTTCTTCTTGAGGATGTCATTTCACGATTTGGTTATGTAGAAAAGGTAGTGGCTGATAGGGGAGAGTTAGATGCGCAGGAGGCTAGAGAATTCTTTGCTAGGCATGGAATTCGCTTAGCCCTTACTACTGCTTACAACCCTGAAGCTAATGGGAAGATTGAGCGAGGGCATTCTCCTATTATTAAAGCAATTTCCAAAGCTTGTAATGGAGAAATTAAGAATTGGCCAACTTATCTGCCATTTGCGTTGTGGGCCGATAGAATGACCTGCACTAGAACGACGGGGTATATGCCGGCAGAGTTGATGTATTGCCAGAAACCAATTTTCCCTGTGCATACGCAAATTCTTACTTGGACTACGTTACCATGGGAAGATAATTTGTCGACAGAAGATTTATTAGTTCTGCGAATCCAGCAGTTAGAGCAAGGGAATGAACGTTTAGAAGAGGCTATAGTTAAACTAAAAGATTCTCGATTGAAAAACAAAAAGTATTTTGATAAATCACATAGGTTAAGGCCAAAGCCGATTTATGTTAATGATTGGGTTTTACTGTATGATAGTACGTTTGATTCTCAGTATGATGCCCGTAGAAAACTAAAAAGACGTTGGTTTGGACCTTATGTGGTAGTCAAAACCTATGATAATGGAACGTATGCCTTACACGAATTAGATGGCACACCTCTTAAAAACTTAATTGCTGGCAAAAGAATTAAATTATTTAAACAAAGAGATGATGAAATGTATGAAGTAATGTTTGATGATGAGCATGATTAATTATGTATGAATGAATTTCTTTAGTGTGGGTTTCTTTTGCAGGAAAGCCAAGAGAAGATTTGAATATGAAATTTAATAATTTTGCGTGTCTAGCTGTTGCTGGTTGAGTTCTAACAGGTCTTTGAAGAACAAATTAAGATGCATAAAGATGAGCAGATTGAAGATGAAGCAGATTGAAGATAAAATTGATTTTAGGTCGTATTTTCTTTGTCTTAAAATTTTGTTTTATGTATTTTATTTGCATTCATATAAAACTAATTGATAAAATCTGGAATGAAGAATATTAATTTATAAAGGACTCTATTTAACCATATTAGGAAAATAGACATAATTTATATTTCTACATTTATAGATTAAGTGAGATTTATTAAAAATAGAAGGATTTGTAGTTCATTTAGATAACGAAAGTAGTTGTATATATGTAGGAGCATATTGTTGCATGATACATGTCTGTGAAAACCTAGATCTTTCTTGTCCATGCAGCTAGATCCTTAGCTCGGATTAAGGGGTTAAGCCTTTCCCCTTTAAAACAAAAAAGTAGTGAAAATATATATATATATATATATATATATATATATATATATATATATATATATATATATATATATATATATATATATATATATATATATATATATATATATATATATATATATATATATATATATATATATATATATATATATATATATATTGACATGGAAGTTATACCTTCTTCCACCCCAAAAAGGTATTTACATTTATTATCGATATGAAGTTTACATCATATTTATATGAAGAAACTAGTTGTGAAAAAACACATCTAGTGATTAAAATTGGGCATACAAGGCGGCTGTCTGTCCAAGTAGATTTAGTAGATTTCTTTGGCATGCTTGATTGTTCATATGTGAATGCATATATATGACGAAACCTGCATTTGAATGAATGAAAATGAATTCTGTTTTATAATCTTTACATAGTTTATAAATGGATGAAATGTAAATTAATGTTTGTTGACTGAACAGGTTACTAGTTTACCTTTATACTTTAATATGTTTTCATTACCAGGTATAATTTAAATAAACTTCATGTGCATGTTGAAAAGATTAAAAATTTGATAAGTTAAAAGATGTTTATAAAAAGAATTGATGCTTTTCTATGATTTAATTTCAGGATAATCATTGAAAATGCCGCTTCCCTTAATCTGCAAGTTGGCCCATCGAGGACGATGTGCAGGTTTGGTGGCGGTGGATGTCGGGAAGATTTGCATCTTCCAGTTGATAACCAGAGGAAATAAAAGCAACTTAATTGGTGAATTCTAAACCTCTTTTTCACTATTGATCAGTTGTTCTGGATTGAATTAACTACTTTTGAAGTGTTTGCAGGTACAAGAAATGATGAAGAATATGTGTTCATATTAGGGTTACCCTAATTACTCAATTAATGAGTATTTTACATTTATACATGCATGATTCATGGGTTTCCAACCCTAGGGTTTTATAAATTGTTATGATTTTATGTCAGTTGGGTTAATCCAAAGGGTCTTAAAAGATTCCAATGGGTTAATGACAGGATTCAGAAGGGTTATAAGGGTTTACAAGGGATCAGAAAGATTTTTTATTTTCAAAGGGTTTCAATAGGGTTTTGATGGGTTTTAAGTAGGTTTTCTAAGGGTTTAGGATGTTTCAAGGGTTAAAATAATTAACATTTAATGAAATTGATCTATATCTAAACATTGATTAACTTACAAAAATAAATTATGGTTTAATTTATTAATTAAATAGTGTATGTACCTTTATTTCTAAGGTTCTAAAGAATTAAAATCATAAACTAAGGTTAATTTAAATGAATTATTTAATTAAGAAATTTAGGATAATTCAATTAAAATGAAAAAGAAGTGGATAAATAATGAATGGTGTATGTGAGTGGTGATTAAAGTGTGGTGAGAGTTGAGTGTGTAAATAAAGTGGTTAAAGTAGTAGGTTGAAAGTGTGGTAATTGTGAGTGCAAGTTAAAAGAATGGTTTAAATAGATTATGCATTTAAAGTACAAAAGGTATTTAGGAAAAAGAATGGAGTAAGTGAGTTGTGTGAGAAAAGTCAATTTAAAGGATGGATAGGTTAAAGGATGGATGGGAAATAAAGTAGGAAACCAAAATAGTGAGGTAATTTTTCGTCCTCCTTACCTCCTTCTGGATTCTATAGAGAGAGTGAGAGAGAGATAGGCAGAGAAATAGAGAGATAGGAGAAGAGAGAAGGCCATCTCTCTTGTCCTTCAATTTATGGAAAGCCAATTTTCAGAAAAAACATTGAAGATTACAATCAATTCAAGTGAAGTGAAGACAATTGAAGTGAAACAACAGCCTAAAGATCCATTTAAATCTTATTTCTCATTTAGTCAACTATCCAATTGACTAGACATTTATTGTTTAGGCCTTCCAGTTGTATTAGATTTATTGCTTAGAACCATTAGCATATCAGTTAATTCATTCAAACAGTTTATCATCATATTGTTTCATTAGTTTTTCCATTACTTTCCTTGATGTCTTCTAAGTTAGTTCATGAGTCTGAGCACAGTACTATTGAAAATATTGAAAATATTGAAAATATTCCGCCAACTTTAGTCAGACCAGAACCCTCTAGCTTACCTGAAAGTTTAGTAGAAGAACCCATTATGGAAGTTTCAATCTCATATTAGGAAGCTGTTGCTATGTACGAGGTTGCCCGTCCTTACGGTCCATAGCTATTTAAAACTATTTACTTTTGATAAGAGAACTTTAGTTTCAGTCATAGAAATAGGTAATTTAAATTATTTTATCATTAGAACCCTTATTTTCATAAGCCTGAGTTTGCTACAGACACCCCGAGTGTGCCGAACGATTTAGGCGGATGACTTGATCCACCATCCGAGCATCTCTCACGACCCGACAACGTGCATAGGAATAGCAGAAGGGAAGTGCGAACAAGAACATGCGTGAAAAGAGCGCGCAGTATAAATAAGAGCACAAATAGAAGAAGAAATAGAGAAAAAGGAGAGAGAGGGAGAGACAGAGAGTTTTCTGTTATGGTTAGAAGAAGACGCCAGAGATTGCGTATGTAGAAGAAGACGCTAGAGATCGCGCATGTAAAGATGAATAACAGAAACCTGAAATGTCAGGTATTCATCTGAGAGAGATGGTAGGAAGGAACTACTCACTGTAGGAGAGTTTGTGTAGCTTGAGCAAGAAGAGGCCAAGCCTATTTGTACACATCTTCTCTAATCGAAAACACATGTTCATGTGGAAATTCGCGTGCACTGTTTGTATGTGAAGAAACCGATGTATTGTCATACTACAGTTAAAAATAGTTAACAGTTAAAGTTTTCACAATAAACGTATTTTTGGTCAGTTACAGTTTCTCAGTAAAACGAGTAATTTCCGATAGAAGAACGAAGTAGATCTCGCAGAATAATGCGAAGTTCTATATGAGAGATAGCTCATTCTGTAGCTAGACATCTCTACTTTCAGTTGATTAAGGTTTCCGGTGGAAAGGATATCTACACACAGTACAAAGCCTGACCGGAAAGAGGTTTTCTGAACTAGTGGAGTTTTCCCTTAAACTTCAGAAAGAGTTCAGTAAGTTAAGGAAGTTCACGCATCACTCCCTTACTTCATAAACATTCACTTGAAGTTATTATAAACAAAATTGAAGTTCATTCCGGTACGATTACGGTGTCAGTCCAGTGATAGTCTGGTGAAGTTTTGGCACAGTCTTATACGTTGAGCGTCAAAAACTTTGCTAAGCTATTGATTGATTACAGAGGTGTTCTAAATCACTCTAACTTAGTTCTTCTTGGGCGTGGCAATTTTCGCAGGCTTAATAAGGTTCAGCCTTCGTGCAACAGTGGTATCAGAGCTAGGCGTATCTAATCAGAGCCAGAATATCCACCTTCAATTGGCGTCAGAGCCAAGGATAGATCCAAGAGCCGAAAGATTATGAAAAACAGAAAGGTTCGCAAAGAACAACGGGAAGTGAAGATACAAGAGAAGTCGAAAACTTTCATAAGGAAAGGAGAACGCTAAAGAGATCAACAACAAACAGTATCAAGAAGCATTCTGAAGTCATCCTCAAGAGTAAAAATTTGTGAAAGGTAAAACCCTTAACATCATACTCACTAGAAAAATTATGGCAGACCACGTTACTATTGACAAACTGGACAGAGATAATTATCCTGCATGGGTAATGCGCATGGAAGCCTTACTTATGAGTAAGGACTTAATGATGTATGTGACCGGAGAAGAAAAGAAGCTGACTTTCGAAGATGATAGTCAACCAGAAAAAGAAGAATTAGAAGCCTTGAAGCTGTGGCAGAAGAAAGATGCAACGGCAAGAGGCTACATCTATAATACTGTAACAGACCATCTACTACCGCACATTAGAGGTCTGGAGAAAGCAGAGGACATATGGAGTGCATTGGAAGATCATTTCCAAAATACTACGAAAGCCAGAAAGGCTAGCTTATGGTCCGAATTTACGACATTCAAAAAGAAGTCGAGTCAAAGCATTAGTGACTATGTTACTAAGATGAAAGATCTAGCAGATAGTCTTGGATCCATAAATGAAGAAGTCGAAGATCACAGATTGATAGCGCAACTGCTAACAAGTTTGAGAGGAGATGAAAGGTGGAAACCTTTCGTACTTTCAACTGAACTTTCTTTAAATCATTTCGTGCCAGATTTAAATCAGTTGCTTGGTTTGATGCTCACATATGAGCAAGACCCGAAAGGAATGCAGATAAAGGACAAAGTTCTGCAATGTACATGAAGAACAAGAAGAAAGACAAAGGTAAGTCAAAAGACGAAGAAGAGTCGAGCTCTCAGGCCTATTACGCAAGAGGTAAAGGCACTGGCAGAGGAAGAGCAAGAGGTTTTGGAAGAGGAAGAGGCAGCCAGAGCAATAACAAGAAGGCTTGCTAGATCTGTGGACTCAGTAATCATTTGGCTCATGATTGCTGGCACAATCAACAAGGATCAAATCAAAATCAAAACAGTAATAGCAGAGGCAGAAGCGGAAGATATCAAAGAGGAAGACAAAATCAAAGAGGAGGTTATGGTAGAGGTGGAGCGAGAAGTTGGGGACAGAATCAATCCTACAACACCACCTACAACAACTACGCAAATGACATGCAGAATGAAAGTCATACAACGTTGATGATGAACTCTATCAGCACATCAGAAAATGAAGACCTAAAGGTATTTTACATTGATTCTGGATGCTCTAATCATTTGTCAGGAAATATAGAACTGATATGAGAACTAGAAAAAGGTAGTTCTAGTCACACTATTCAAACAGGTGACAATACGAGACATAACGTACATTCAATTGGAAAAGTGAAATGCAAGAGTGGAGCAGATTTGCTAACCAATGTTTTGTATGTTCCAACAATACCAAAAAATTTGATCAGCGTAGGACAGATAGTTGAGAAAGGTTTTCAGGTCAGATTTACAAACAAAGGAGTATTTGTAGAAGATCCCGAGAATGGATATAATCAGATCGTTTCTGGAAAGAAAGAAGGAAGACTCTTTACTTTAAGAGTACAAGGGAACATTGGCCAAGCATTGCTCACACATGATGAGAAGGTGATTACAGAACTTGATCTATGGCATAAGAGATTGGGTCATTTCAATGAAAAAGGAATTAAAACTATGATAGCGAACCAGTCAGTATTGGGATTACCGAATGTACAGAACCAACATATGATTCATAAGTGCGAAGCATGTCAGATGGGAAAAGCCCACAGATTATCTTTCCAGAAGAAAGGATTCAAACATGATGGAGTACTCGAGCTTATTCATACAGATGTATGGGGGCCAACGAAAGAAGGATCAATCAGCGGATCGAGGTACTATGTCTTATTCATTGATGATGCAACAAGGTGGATAACTCTTTATGTTTTGAAAGAGAAATCAGAAGTGTTTGGAGCTTTCAGGCATTTTCATGCATATGCTGAAAGACTCACCGGACAAAAATTTAAAAGACTGAGGTCTAATGGAGGGGGAGAATACTTCTCCCGAGAATTCAACGACTATCTTGGAACGCAGGTATTAAGAGAGAAATAACCTGCAGATATATACCACAACAAAATGGAGTAGCACAAAGAAGGAACCGAGTTCTAGTTGAATTTGCACGAGCTATGCTAAACGAAAAAGATTGTCCAAACTATCTTTGGGCTGAAGTTGTAAACACAGCTACATACTTGGTAAACAGATTACCATGTACAGCATTAGAAGGAATGACCCCTTATGAAGCTTGGTGGGGAAAGAAGCCAACACTTGATCATTGCAAAGTGTTTGGATCAGTAGCGTATGCTTATGTACCATCACAACTGAGACATAAGCTTGAACCGAAAGCAGAGAAATATGTGTTCGTCGGATACGATGAAAAACAGATGGGTTATAGGTTATGGAGTCCTCTAACGAAACAGTTTATTGTTTCTAGAGATGTTACTTTTGATGAACAGAAAAGCTGGTATGCAGATCAAAGTCATACGATTGAAGAAATTGAAGAAGAGGTAAGAAGGAAAGAGAAAGGAAAATCAATTGTGTAGGTGAACAGAGATGAAGATCATATGCACGCAAGTACGTCCAGGATTGGATCAGGTATGAGAAATGAAGATGAAGAAGTGTATTCAGACACTTATGAAGAACCAAGAAGGTCAAGCACGACTAGAAGACAACCAGAAAGGTATTCATATGATACCTCATACATAACTCAAAAAGATTACGCATATATGGTCAAAGATGATGAAGAACCATAGAGCTATGATGAAGCTAAAGGCAAGAAGCAATGGGAAGAAGCAATGAAAGAAGAAATCAGAGCGCTGGAGGAGAACAAGACATGGGAACTTGTTCCGAAACCAAATGGTAAGAAAGTAATCAGAAATAAATGGGTTTTCAAAATAAAGAAATTTGCAGATGGAAGGATAGCCAGATACAAAGCGAGGCTGGTGGTCAAAGGCTATGCCCAAACGCATGGCATAGATTATGATGAGATGTTTGGTCCGGTGGCAAGAATGTCAACCATAAGGACACTAATTGCTGTAGCTGCATCGAAAGGATGGAAGCTAAGTCAGCTAGATATCAAGAATGCATTTCTGAATGGATACATATCAGATGAAGTCTACATGGAACAACCGGAAGGGTTTGTAAGTTCCAGATACCCAAATTTTGTTTGCAAAGAAAAGCACTTTACGGGCTGAAGCAAGCTCCAAGATCTTGGAATTACAGGCTTGTGAAATATCTCAATGAACTTGGATACCAAAGTTCGAAGGTAGACGCAAGTCTACTCATAAAGAGAACAAAAGAAGGTATGATCTACATTTCTATTTATGTAGACGACTTAATAATCACAGGAACCTCAGTTGAAGGGATTACAGAAGTAAAGAAACTACTCGAAAGAGAGTTTAAGATCAGTGACCTAGGAAAGGTCATACTTTCTAGGAATGGAAATCACATACACAGATCATGGTGTATATGTTACGCAAGAAAGGTATCTCCTAAACTTACTGAAGAAGTTTAATATGGATAATTGCAGAGAAGCTTCAACACCGCTTGAAGTAAATCATAAACTCAGCAGAAACAATGGTGCAGAGTTTAAAGATATGAAGAAATATCAGTCATTAGTAGGAAGTTTAATTTATGCTACACTAACAAGATCAGATCTTAGTTATGCAGTAGGAGTTCTCTCACAATTCATGCATTGTCCGACAGATCAACACTGGGTTGCAGGACAAAGAGTTCTTAGATACATCAAAAGAACTATAAAAGAAGGATTATATTATCCTTTTATGTCAGATATAAAGCTGAAAGCATACAGTGACTCAGACTGGGCTGGAAGTCAAGATGACAGAAGATCAACGCACGGGTATATGATATACCTAGGAGATAAGCTGGTAAACTGGTGTTCAAAGAAGCAACACACAGTAGCATTATCGTCAACAGAAGCCGAATACAAAGGACTAGTAGAAGCAGCTAAAGAAATAATATGGATGTAGACCTTGTTCAAAAGCATGGGTATTGATCAAGGTGTACCTATCATACATGGAGATAATATGAGCTCGTTGTATCTTGCAGCAAATCTAGTATTTCATACCTACTCAATCTCTTGGAGCATCCATCCATCTTTCCCAATAGTGGTATCAGAGCAAACTAAGGTAAAATGGGAGATGGGTTTCCTTCATTTATTGATAAATTGGACAGGAACAACTATCAAGCATGGACTCTGAGGATGAAGAACTACTTACAAGGAAGGAGTCTCTATGGATACATCTCAAGAGATGAGGAATTGCCCTCATTCAAAACAAGAGGATTACGAACAAAGGAAGAACATGAAAAGCTCAACACATGGTGTGCTAAGGATGCATTGGCAAGGTCTTATTTACTCAACTCCATCTATGATTTTCTTTTGCCACATATTAGGAATTGTAAGACATCCCAAGAGACTTGGGAAACCTTGTCATCATATTTTTCTTCCAACACAAGGGCTAGAAAAAATCAGTTGTGGATTGAATTCACCACATTAAGGAAGCAACCTAAGCAAGTTGTTTTAGAATTTGTGACCAAGATTAAAGATGTAGCAGATCAGTTAGCAAGCATAGGAGAAGAGATTGAAGAAGAGCAAATTGTAAGGCAAGTGATCAATGGGATCAAGGCTGATGACAAATGGGAAAGCTTCACCACTGCCATGGACCTTTACATGGACATGCAAATTCCAGATCTTACAACTCTCATGGGATAATTGTTCACTCATGAAGCAAAGCTCAACAAGAATGGAGACACATCCAAAGGTAATAACTCTTCTGCCCTATATACAGATAAAAATTCTAAAGATAAAGGCAAGACCAAGAAGGTGGAAGATGAAGGCTCTACCTCCCAAGCCAACTATGCAGGGAGAGGTAGATCATCAAGAGGAAGGGGTAAAGGAGGTAAGCAAGGTAGGGGGAGATCCTATAACTCCTCACCATGCAACATTTGTGGTTTATCAAATCATACTACAGATGAGTGTTTCAGGAATTACAAGAATCAGAGAGGAAGAGGATACCAAAGAGGTGGATACTCATAGTCAAGAGGTAGATTCAACCATCACCAAGGCTACAACAACAAGTACAACAACAATTACAACAATAATTACAATGGCAACTAGCAAGGAGGATTCAAATCCAGAAAAGACTACAACAACTACACAGAGGAGCAGGATGACTCTCTTCTGATCATGAACATGACTTCAAAATCAGGTACAAATGATGACCACCTATTCTACATTGATTCAAGATGCTCAAATCATGTGGCTTGCAATGTAGCACTACTCTCTGATCTTGAGGAACCGAAAGATAAGCATCAAGTCCAAATAGGTGATGAGACCAAGCACTCAATAGTTAAAGTTGGAAATGTTAAGACTTGTGATGGAAATCAAAACTTGTTGAGCAGGGTACTTTATGTACCAACCATTACCAAAAATTTGATGAGTGTTGGAAAGATTGTGGAGAAAGGTTTGCAGGTTAGATTCAACCAATATGGAGCATTTGTGGAGGATCCAAGACATGGGTTCAAGAGGATTGCTAAAGGAGAAAAATCAGGTAGACTTTTCGCTTTTGAGTTAGAAGACACAAAGAATATTGCACTATACAGTTATAAAGATCAAACACTTTCACAGCTTGAGATTTGGCACAAAAGATTAGGGCATATAGGAGAAAGAACCTTGAAGAAAATATGCAGGGACCAATGTGTGCTTGGAATACCTAATGTATCCAAGCAACATATGATTTATGAGTGTGCTGCTTGTCAATTTGGGAAGTCTCACAGGTTACCCTTCTCAAGGAAAGGTTACATGCATGAAGACTACCTAGAGCTTGTCCATACAGATGTATGGGGACCAAGCAAAGACCCCTTTGTCTTAGGATCAAGGTACTATGTATCTTTTATTGATGATTATAGCAAGTGGACTGTATTGTACTTCATGAAGCACAAGGATGAGGTGTTTAATTGCTTTAAAAAATATCTTGCACTTGCTAAAAATCAGACAGGAAAGAATTTGAAGAGGCTAAGGTCAGATGGAGGAGGTGAGGACTTCTCCAATGAGTTTGAAAACTTCTTGCAGGACAGAGGCATCAAAAGAGAAATCACCACAAGGTATTCTCCTGAATAGAATGGGGTAGCTGAGACAAGAAATAGGTTGATTGTTGAGACAGCTAGGTGTATGTTGAATGAAAAAAAGTTACCTAACTATCTATGGGCAGAAAGTGTTTCTACTGCCACTTACCTCATAAACAGGTTACCATCTAAGTCCCTTGATGGCATGACACCCTATGAAGCATGGCATGGTAAGAGACCCTCACTTGACCATTGCAGGATATCTGGATGTGTAGCATATGTACACATTCCTTCTCAGATAAGAGGTAAGCTAGACCCTAAAGCTGAGAAGTGCATCTTTATTGGGTATGATCTAAATAAAAAAGGATACAGGTTTTATAACCCTTCCAATAAGTGATTCATGGTGAATAGAGATGTTGTCTTTGATGAAAATGATTCTTGGTATGAGAATGAATACAGGAAGGTTAAATTACCCTATGATTTGGAAGAAGAATTTCCAAGTCTTGCAAAGGAGGAACCTACTCAGAATGAAGACTCAAGTTCAGAAGATGAAGACACTATCAACCTTGAAGAGTTCAAGGCATGGAAGTCCAAGGGAAAAATGAAGATGAAGAAGCTTGAAGACATACCTGAATCTTCAACTCAATCTATCAGAAGATCACAAAGAGAAAGAAAAAAACCTATCAAATATGGGTATGATACATCTCTTGTTACTAAACACTCTGTTTATCTTGCCAAAGATTTGTCAATTGAAGATCCAGGATCATATGAAGAAGCAATAACCAAGACAGAATGGAAAGAAGCTATGGATGAAGAGATTGAAGCACTCAAGGAGAGTGACACATGGGAGTTAGTACCAAAGAAGGACTCCATGAAGGTAATAGGATCCAGATGGATCTATAAACTTAAAAGAAATTCTGATGGCACAATTAATAGGTACAGCCAGATTGGCAGCCAAGGGTTTTGCACAAACCCAAGGCATTGATTATGAAGATACATTCTCTCTTGTGGCCAAGATGCCAAGCATAAGAGTGTTGGTTAGTGTGGCTGCATCAAAAAATTGGAATATGTACCAATTGGATGTCAAGAATGCTTTCTTGAATGGATGGATTTCAGAGGAGGTATATATGTCACAACCTCCTGGCTATGAGGACCTTAAGAAGGTAACATATGTTTGCAAATTGAAAAAGGCTTTATATGGATTGAAGCAGGCACCTAGGGCATGGAATCATATATTAACCACTTATCTTCAAGACCAAGGGTTTGTCATGAGTAAGGCAGATACTTCTCTATTCATCAAGAGAAGTAATTCAGAGGTAATATACCTTTGTGTTTATGTTGATGGCATCATACTTACAAGTAATGATGTCAATGGAATCAGACAAATCAAGAGCCAGATGATGAAGGAGTTCAAGATCAATGATCTTGGTCTATTGAAGTATTTTCTTGGGGTTGAGTTAGTCTATACTAACTCAGGAATATACATTACTCAAGAAAAATATATACAGGATATGTTGAAGAAGTTTCACTTGCAGGATGCCAAAGTAGCAAGTACTCCAATGGAGGTAAACTTTAAATTAAGTGCCCATGAAGGTGATGAAGTTAATGACATTATAGGTTATCAAAGTATGGTGGGTAGCTTAAACTATGCTACCTTAACAAGGATAGATATTGCATATGGAGCTAGTGTGCTAAGTCAGTTTATGCACAAGCCAAGGATACCTCACTTAGAGGCTGCCAAGAGAATCTTGAAGTATATCAAGGGTACACAACATCATGGTTTGTATTTTACTTACACTTCAGACATTGATATCAAGATCTATTCAGATGCAGATTGGGCAGGATGCAAGGATGATAGGAGGAGCACTTCTGGATACATTTCTTTTGCAGGTGATAAACCAATTTCATGGTCTTCGAAGAAGCAACCTACTGTTGCTTTATCTTCTACAGAGGCAGAATATAGAGGACTAGCTAATGCCACACTAGAAGCAATATGGATTAAGCTTTTGTATAGAGAATTGGGTTTATATACTAGGTCTCCAATAATCTTTGGAGATAATACAAGTTCACTTCACCTTGCAGCTAATCCTACCTATCATGCTAGGACCAAACATATAGAGGTACATTACCATTATGTGAGAGAAGTTGCTAAGCAAAGACATTCAATTAACATATGTATCAACCAACATGCAATATGCAAATATGTTGACTAAAGCTTTGGATGGAACCAAACTTTGTAGGTTCAAAGCAATGATTGGATTGCAGGACATACATGAAGATTGAAGATGAAGATCAAGCCAGAATGTTTGGCTTGAGGGGGAGTTGTTGGTGTAATTCACAAGCCTACACATTTGGCTTGATGGATGCATTGAAGTCCATACAACTATGGAGAAGCATAGGAACCATTGCTAGTGGTTTATTACCACTTTATCTCTTTGTAAAAGTCAAATTCACTTGGAATCTTTTGTAAACACCACATTCAATGATCTAAAGCTTGTTGGATTCAGCTTGAAGTTATCTACGTTCTATCAAAATTTGAGGAGATTCTATTCAGACATTTTAGAGAAATGCGCATCGAGGTGATCACTGGTCAATGCCTGCTACAGTCCTAAAAAATCGGGGGTATACCTTTACTTGCTAAATTGATTTCTCTTATCATAGTAAATCTTTTTACATCATTCCACTTGGAATAATTAGCTTGCTATGCTAATTAAATACCCCTAGAAGAAATTTTTCCAATTCCTACTGTGCTGGTCATACTGAGCAAAAGATCCAGCAGGTGTCAAGACATAAATAGAAGGTTTTCATGAGATTTTGAGTTTCAAATTTATTTGTTTTGGTTCAATCATTACACACATCACTTCCAAAGTACATAGGCCATTTTATGGTGTCATTGGAAAGCTAAGGAGGTCTACTTATCAAGTCGGAAGCATTAGGGGGTTGGTACAAAGCAGGTTGAGCAGTACCTACTCAATCTCTTGGAGCATCCATCCATCTTTCCCAACATAAACACACATTAAAAAAAATACAAAAGACAAACTACACAAAGTATGGTTCAAACGTAATATGATCCAATTCATGTTAACACATATATATGATGTTGATATGCTCCAAAACTAACTGCAAAAGTAACAAAAAAAATACTCACAATCCATGAATACTAAACAGAGAATGTGAAGGGTAAGGGATAAGGTATGAAGAGACTTAAGTTGATGAGAAAATCCAAAGAAAACTCTCACAAGAGTATGTAAAACCTCCAAGAATATTTGGGTATACACTACTCCAACACCTTCAAGAGCTAAATGACTCTACTTCTCCTCAAGGCACCTCCTCCAAAGAGAAAACAGGAGACACTTCCTCACTCACACGTGGTTGTGAGAGAAGAATTCCCTTGGGTGTGATATAGAACACAACTTTTCCCTTTTCCAACAGCCTTAACTTTATTTGGTGAAAAAGTTGTGTGAAACTCCATAAATCTACTTTACATAGATTTTTGACAATGTGGCATGCTATGTGTCACTCTCATTTTAATGACAACCTTCCAAATCTAGTTGCAAGTATTTTTGGTCTTGTACTAAAGGTAAAAACAAAATTGTAGGAGCTTTTTAATAGAAAAGCTTACTATTGACTTTTTAAAAAGTGTTGATGAGAATTAGGGTTTGATATTTGAAGAGTGTATTGGTATCAAATGGGTAATGGTTATGTATGATTGGATTGATCTCTCTACATACTTTAGGTATATGTTATTACTTTCTTACTCACAAGAAAACCAGTTTTTACCATATTTGACCAAATGTTTGGTATAATTTCACTCGGTTTGACTTTTTTGTGGCTGATCTACTCAACGTTTTCATGAATATATACAATGATTGATGTAATCTAACCAAAAAAATATAAAAATTAGAATAGCAATGAAGTCTTAGTTGCTAAAAACTAACACTTTGGACTTAACAATGCAACAAATGGCTTCTACTTTAATTAACTTTGAAGTGTCCACCAGTTCACATGTCCATATATCACCACAAATTTATCAAAAAGTGGACAAAATATTTCTAAAATATTCCTCATTCTCTCTCTTGAGACAAATACTACTTAGGAGAGGAACACTAGGGAATTGTTAGGAAATGGACATGATAAATCGTACTTGTATATATTCTAGTTTAGATTCTCTCAATCATTTTATCAACTCATGAACACTTATATTAGTATGTATCATGGGAAAAAAATTTAGAATTAGTTCATAAAAATGGTAAAATTTGGTCATCAAGAGATGAGTCACATATTTAGAATGTACTAAAAGAGAGCAATTAATTGTAGCACAACAAATGTGCATTAACAAGAAATTCAAGAATGTGATGGTCATCAAGAATCTTGCCCTCAACCTCTGTGTGATAGGGTGTCTTGGGTACTTATTAGAAATCATTTTCATGCATCAATGGTGGTCACCTAGGTAGGTTGGTGGCCATCACTTTTTTGGTCATCCATGTTGGATGGTGGCCCAACACTTTTGATCACCTTGGTGAAAGTTTGGTCACCCTACTCTAAGTTTGGTCATCCTTCTGCTTAGAAGGCACAAGTTTGGTCGTTGTGGTGTAGCTTTGGACGCCCTAGTGCTTACAAGACATACTTTTGGTCTTTCCGTGGAATTTTGGTCTCCCTAGTGCTTATAAGACATAATTTCGTTGCACCATTGGTTAGGAGACACAAGTTTGGTCACCCTGGTGCTTTGAAGAATTCTCATAAAAGGAGAGGCCTAGATGGAAGGTGGCCACCTTGATGGTGGTGCTCAAGTAGGTGGCCCAAGTGGAAGGTGGTTGCCCTTGATGGTTGGTCTCCAAGAAGTACATCAAAAGTGATGCTAGCCCAGAAGTACACCAAGGCCCAAACATTTGGCAACCCAAGGAAATCTCCATCTATTCATGAAGATAACCAAAGCCATTCGAGAGGGGAGGGGAATTTTTCCAAAATTTGTTACCATGCAAGATGGGTAATGGCCCACATGGGCAACTTCCCACTATGGGTATCTGCCTTTTTACCAAGCTACTAGACCATTCTGTGGAGTGAAACATATGTTAGGGCACAATTTTGCCCTCCTTCAAGGACTACACGTGCACATGTAGAGGCACTCATATGGCTTGCTAGTATCTGTATAACTTGTATGGCTTATATAGATACTAGTAAGCCATACGGTTTATATAGATACTATTAAACCACATGGTTTATGTAAATACTAGTAAGCCACTCATATGGCATTCATTTGGTCACTGCTATGATACATGTGCAAAGGAGGAACCCTTATGATCTAATTATCTATGGTTGGTCTCTATTTTGTGTTACCTTGTGGTTTCTTGGGGTTGGGGTTGTCTACCCAAGTTTGTTGTTCTAGTCCTATTGTGAGTGTTATTGAGTCCAAGGATGGTCTTTGGGCTAGTCCTATTGTGCATTGGGCCACTCTTGTTGGATTGAAGTACCTGAAGGGTACTCAAAATCAAGGTTTATACTTTCCATATACTTCAGATTTGGATATCAAACTATACTCAGATGGAGATTGGGCAGGTTGTAAGGATGATAGAGGAGTACCTCAAGTTATCTCTCTTTTGCAAGTGATAAGCCCATTTCATGGTCTTTCAAGAAGCAACCTACTATTGCTTTATCTTTAATAGAGGCTTAATATAGAGGATTAGCGAATGCTACTCAAGAAGCCATATGGATTAGCTTGCTTTACTCAGATTTGGGACTACATTCTAACTCACCAATGATTTTTGGTGACAATACTAGTTCTTTACATCTTGCAACAAATCATATCTATCATGCAAGAACCAAACATATAGAAGTTCTCTATCATTATGTGTGAGAAAAGCTATTGAGAAAGGAGATTCAATCAGCATATGTTATATCAACTAATATGCAATGTGCCGACTTATTGACCAAAGCACTTGATGGTAATAAACTTTGCAGGTTTAAAGCTATGATTGGATTGCAAGACATTCAAGAGGATTGATGAAGAAGACCACGCCAAGATGTTAGGCTTGAGGGGGACCTGTTGGTGTAAATGTCAAGCCTTCACACTTGGCTAAGCATTGAAGGAGTTTTTGTGCAAGCATTGGAAGGATCATATGAACCATGGCTTATGCGTTTTACCATTAACCATTGTAAAAGTCTTTTGACTTGGAAGAATCTTGTAATGCCACTAAACTCGTAGAGTTAGGAGAACTTTATGGTAGGAGTTTTTCTCATGAGAAGGCCTATTCAGGGAGAATGGGAATTACATAGGATTTTGAGACAGTTCTTTGTGTCCCAATGTTCTAGTGTTTGACTCATTCACACACTACAACATGTTATTATGTCTTGATTGGAGTATATTAAATTGAAACTTTAATATTAAGGATAACTTTATTATATATGGGTTATCAAGGTTTGGCTCAAATTGAAGAAGTTAACATAATAAATAATATAAATGGAACTTAAATAATTCCCAAATTTCTTAAATAGTCCTTTGAGAGAATATCTCCTCATTTAGAGGAAGAACTTTTATGTGGAATTTCATTTGAAATTCAAAATTCAAACTTGAAGAAAACATCTATAAATGTACTTAGAAATCTCGCGGCCAAATACACTCCCTTAGAGAGCCATTCATTCATCATTTGTAGAGGTTGCATAGCACACTCGATTGCTCACTCACCTCACTATCATTTGGCATTATTTCTTTGCCAATGATGTTGTAAAATCATGTTCCATAATACATATACATCATTAAGCATCTTTGTTGGTTTCTCTGCCATTATCACTGAGAATAGTGTTTATGTCGTGCTCATATCTACGTGATCCCTCCATCATTTTTAATATTCTATAGCTCATTCAAACCAGCTCAAAGTCTGTTACAAGCTAGAAAAATTTGTGGAAGTTTCATTTAGCCAATTGAGAGAAACGCATCTCAAAGTGGTCACTCGTCATTCTCTGCACATCTCCTAAAATATCGGGGGTAAGCTTCTACTTGCTAAATACATTTCTCATTGTGTAGCCTATCATTTTAAGTGATTCCACTTGGAATCATTAGCTCTCTAAGCTAGTTAGATACCCTCAAAAGGAGTTTTTCTAGTTTCTACTATAGTGTGAGCACTGAGCAAAACATCCAACAAGTGTTAAGACCAAAATAGCAACTTTTTGGTCACTAACTAGCTGCAAACTTATCTATTTTGATCAAATTGTTTGAAGCATCATCTCTAAAGTACATAGGCACTTATTTAGTGTCATTGGAAAGCTAAAGGGGCCTACAACACAACTCTGAAGTAAAATAGGGTAGGTACAAAGCAGAGATTAGCACTACCAACTCATTTCTTGAGGTGTCCATCCATCTTTCCCAACACACATTGTAGATGAGTTGATACATAGGATAGTTGAATATCCTTGCTAAGAAATTTCTCCTTTACATAATGATAGTGCACTTCAATGTGCTTAGTGTCTGCATGATTTAGAGTATTAGCAGCCAAATGAAGTGAGCTATTGTAAAATCCAAAGATTATTGGAATGTAAGAGTGTAACCCCAAATCTGCATAGAGTTGCTTGAGCCACATAGCTTCTTGAGTTGCATTTGCCAAACCTCTGTATTCTGCTTCTGTGGATGATAAGGTCACAATTGGTTTCTTCTTAGATGGCCATGATATAAGCTTTGAACCTGCAAACGATAGGTACCCTGAAGTGCTCCTTCTATCATCCTTGGAGTCAGCCCAATCTACATCAGAATACATTTTTATGTCTAAATCAAAAGTGAAGGGATAAAACAACCCTTCATTCATGGTACCCTTTAGATACTCACCCTCTTGGTAGCTTCCATGTGAGGCTTCCTTGGTGCATGCATAAACTGACTCAATGTGCTTACTCCATAAGCAATGTCTACTCTTGTTAAGGTAGCATAATTGAGGCTCCCTATAAGCTTTCGGTAACCTGTAATATCCTCAAGAAGTTCTCCTTCATGAGAACTAAGCTTATGGTTGAGTTCCATGGGTGTTCCTACAATTTTGGTATTCTCCATCTTGAACTTTACCAACATATCATTGATATATTTCCTCTGAGTAATAAATATGCCAGAATCTATATACACAAGTTCTAGACCAAGAAAATATGTTAATAAACCAAGATCACTGATTTTAAATTCTTCCATTAGTTGAGCCTTAACTTGCTTGATGCCATTAGCATCATTCCCTATATCATCCACATAGACACATAAGTAGATCATCTCTGAGTTGGTTTTCTTTATAAATAAAAAAGAATCTATCTTGCTAGCCACAAAACCTTGATCCTACAAATAAGTCACAAGGCTATGGTTCCAAGCTCTAGGAGCTTGCTTTACACCATAAAGTGTCTTCCTCATCTTGCATACATAACGATTTATTTTTATCTTCAAAACATGGTGGTTGTGCCATATACACTTCTTTTGATATCCATGCATTTAAGAATGCATTCTTGACATCTAATTGATATAGATTCAAATTCTTGGAGGTAGCAATGTTTACCAAACCCTAATTGTTGGCATCTTTGCCACATGTGAAAAAGTTTCTTCATAGTCCATGCCATGAGTTTGAGAAAACCCCTTTGCCACTAGCCTTGCCTTGTACCTCTTTATAAAACGATCTGAATTCTTTTTTACTTTATATATCCACCTGGATCCTATTACCTTCATGCTTGGCTTCTTGGGAACTAGGTCCCAAGTATGGTTTTCTTGAAGTGCTTCTAATTATTCCTACATGGCTTCTGTGCATTCTTTCCTCTTACTAGCCTCTTCAAATGAAGAAGGTTCTTCTATCATAGAGTCTTTAGTGATATACACAGATTGCTTGGTGAGTAATGATGTATCATAGCCATACCTTATGGGCTTTTTTATTTCCCTTTGAGATCTCCTGAGTGCCTCATTGGAGGACTCTTGTATGTCTTCCAATTGCTTGAATTTGGTCTTGTTGCTTGACTTCCAAGCCTTGAAGTTAATCCGCTCTTCCTCCTCTGAATTGATATCTTTTGGTAATTGCTGATCTTCTTGAGTGAGAGTTGGAAAATCACTTTCCAAATCATAAGGTAACTTGACTTTCCTGCAATCATCTTTAAACCATGAATTATTTTCATCAAACACTACACCCCTACTAACTATAAATGCTTTGTTAGTGGGATTGTATAGCCTGTAGCCCTTCTAGTTTTGATCATACCCAATGAATGTACACTTTTCAGCTTTAGGGTCAAGCTTCCCTCTAATCTGTGAGGGAACGTGTGTATATGCAATGCACCCAAATATTTTGCAATGGTCCAATGTGGGTCTCCTACCATTCCATCCAAGGATTTGGATGGAAGCATGTTGACCAAATAGGTGGATGTGGAGACAGGCTCTGCCCATAGGTAGTTAGGTAACTTCTTCTCATTCGAAGTTGATGTAGGAGCTTCAACTATTAACTTGTTCCTT
Source organism: Ceratopteris richardii (assembly GCA_020310875.1). Lineage (NCBI taxonomy): Eukaryota > Viridiplantae > Streptophyta > Polypodiopsida > Polypodiales > Pteridaceae > Ceratopteris > Ceratopteris richardii. The sequence goes on along the minus strand of CM035431.1, from coordinate 53,656,015 downwards.
CTCTCTACTACTCCATTCAATTCAGTAGTATATCTTGTTGTGACTTCCCTCTTTATTCCTCTTTCTTGTAAGAATGAATCAAATTCATGTGAAAAGTACTCACCACCTCCATCATATTTGATTCTCTTCAAGCTTCTACCTATTTGGTTTTCAACTAATACCAAGTACTTTTTGAAACATGTAAATACTTCATCCTTATGCTTCATGAAATAAAGGATTGACCATCTACTGTAATCATCTATAAATGAAACATAGTACCTTGAACCTGAGATTGATGGATCTTTGTGAGGAACCCACACATCAGTGTGTACAAGCTCCAAGTAGTCTTCATACGTGTACCCCTTCTTGTTGAAAGGTTGCCCATGGGCTTTACCAAATTGACATGCTCCACATTTGTATATCATATGTTGCTTGGTCACATTGGCAATCCCAAGCACACTTTGATCCTTGCATATTTGCTTTAGTGTTCTTTCTCCTCTATGTCCTAGCCTTTTGTGCCATATCTCTAGCCTGATAGGTTTTTATCCTTGTAATTGAGGAGTGCTATGCTTCTGGTGTCTTCAATCTCAAATGTAAATAATCTAGCAGATTTCTCACCTTTAAAAATCCCTTTGAATCCTTGTTGAGGGTCTTCCACATATGCTGCATGCTTAGTGAATTTGATCTATGAGCTTTTCTCAACAATCTTCCCAACACTAATTAGGTTTTTGTTTATAGTTGTTACGTATAAAACTTAACTCAAGAGGTTCATTTTACCATCAGAAGTCTTGAAATTTCCAATTTGTTTTACTAAGTGTTTAGTGTCATCATGCTTCCCTTTGGGTTCTACAAGATCAGATAATAGAGCTATATTTCCAGCCAGATGATTTGAACAACCAGAATCAATATAGAAAAGATGCTCATCATCTTTACCTTGCTTGGATGTCATGTTCATGATGAGTAGAGAATCCTATTGGTCTTTTGTGTAGTTATTATAATCTCTTCTTCCTCTAAAACTTCCTTGATAATTGTTGTTGTTGTAGCCTTGATTATAGTTATGATTGTAGTTGCTTCCTCCATTGTTGTACCTGCCTCTGAATTGTCCATAACTCCCTCTATAGAAGTTTTTTCCTCTTTGATTTCTTGTGTTCTTGAAGCATTCTTCTGTGGTGTTGGTAAGACCACAAATGTTGCAAGGTGGATTGTTGTATAATCTCCCCTTGCCTTGCTTTCCTCCTCTGCTCCTTCCTCGAGCACCTCTTCCTCTACCTGTGTAATTAGCTTGAGAGGTACTAGCCTCTTCTTCATTCTTCTTGCTTTTACCTTTATCCTTACTTTTATTATTATCTATATAGAGGGCAAAAGATTGATTACCTGTAGATTTGTCACCGTTCTTGTTGAGCTTTGTCTCATGGGTGAAGCATTGCCCCATCAAGGTGTTGAGGTCAGGTATTTGCACATCCATATAGACATCCATTGCTCTGGTGAAGGACTCCCACTTATCATCAGCTTTGATGTCATTAATGATCTACCTTACTATGTGTTCTTCTTCTATCTCCTCTCTAATTCTTGCAAGCTGATCAACCACATCTTTCATCTTGGTTACATAATCAGCCACTCCTTGCTTTGGTTGCCTCTTTAGAGTTGTAAACTCCATTCATAACTGATTCCTCCTAGCTCTTGTATTTGATGAGAAATATGCTGAGATTACTTCCGAAGTCTCTTGGGAGGTCTTGCAATTCCTAATGTGAGGCAATAAGAAATTAGATATTGAGTTTAGTAGATAAGACCTGGCAAGAGCATCCTTTGCACACCATGTAGTCAACCTTTCTTGCTCTTCCTTGTGGGTTGGTGCTTGTGCTTGAATGTTGGCATCTCTTCATCTCCTAAGATATATCCATATAGACTTCTCCCTTGAAGGTAGGCTTAAATCCTTAGTGACCATGATAAATAGTTTTTTCTGTCCAATTTGTCAATGAAGGATGGAAATCCATCTCCCATCTTGCTTGTTGTTGCTCTGATACCACTGTTGGAGGAGATTGTGGATAATCTTCATAGATGAATAGGTGTTGCTAAAACCTACTTCACACTAGCCACGAAAAACTACTAGTGGGCCTTTTTAGCATGGTAATGATTATAATTAATCACATATGTTGCTTGAAACATGATCCACTAATCAATGGATCAAAAGAGATAGGTAGGAATTGATTCAAGATCAAGAAACTTGTTATTCTTCTTTCTACACCGTTCAATGTTTTAAACACTTCTCTGTGCATAGTAGCAATTAGCTTAATTCCTTTTTGGGATATCTAATTAGCTTAGATAGCTACCAATCATGAGTAACTTCATAAAAAATGATGGCCTACACACTGAGAAAGATTTTTGGAAAATCACAGAACCTTCCTGACAATTATGGGATTCAATAGTAAACAGACCAGAGAGAAGAGATGTGTTAATATCTCATGATTCACTAAGGCAATGATAATGAGACTTTGCAATCATATACTAGATAGTATGCTGAATCCACCATGCTTTAAACCATGACAAATGATCAATCACACATAGAGAACAAGCTCTTGGAAAAATATTGTTCTGATGTAGTCATAGTAGAGAAGTGAAATGAGAATGTAATGATAATATGTATATTAAATCCTATACAAATACAATGTCAGTGGCAATCATATATTGCTCAATGTGTAAGAGGTGAATGAGCTATGAGATGAGCTCTCAATTCACAATAGATCCCCTTCACAATGATCTCATGCACTCGAGATAATACATGGGTCATTTGATCCTCTTTTTATATCTGTATCTGGAGCCAATGTTTGAATTCAAAATCAAAAGGTTCACCTAAAAGTGAATCCTAAAGTATAGGATATTCTTTATCTCATTACTCAACAACCAAAAACTTCGAGATTTGATGCTTCCTAACTTTCTCTTGGTTGTAGGATTCTTTTACCAAGATAAATGCAAATGGTTTTTACAAGGTGTTGATCACATAACATTCCATAAGAGATGTGCCAATTGACCAAGTATGTGGGCTTGGTTTTGATTGCACCAACAATAGATAGATAGATAAATAGATAGAAAGAGAGACAAAGAACTAGATATACAGATAGACAGATAAATAGTCAAACGGATAGACCCTCAAACATAAAGATAAATAGATACATACATAGATAGATAGATAGATAGATAGATAGATAGATAGATAGATAGATAGATAGATAGATACATAGATAGATAGATAGATAGATAGATAGATAGATAGATAGATAGATAGATAGATAGATAGATAGATAGATAGATAGATAGATACATAGATAGATAGATAGATAGATAGATAGATAGATAGATAGATAGATAGATAGATAGATAGATAGATAGATAGATAGATAGATAGATAGATAGATAGATAGATAGATAGATAGATAGATAGATAGATAGATAGATAGATAGATAGATAGATAGATAGATAGATAGATAGATAGATAGATAGATAGATAGATAGATAGATAGATAGATAGATAGATAGATAGATAGATAAATGGATAGATAGATAGATAGATAGATAGATAGATAGATATATAGATAGATAGGTAGATAGATAGATAGATAGATAGATAGATAGATAGATAGATAGATAGATAGATAGATAGATA
>CM035431.1:53622374-53644874 GCA_020310875.1 Ceratopteris richardii | reverse complement strand
AATGCATCTTCCAACATCCTTCCCCTCCTAAGCCTTTCGGCTCCTGACGAAAGATTTTCCTGCTCTTCTGCACTGATCACTTTTCTTCATTTCTTCTTTCTCTGATATACTTGTGACAGCAAATCATGACTTTTTCTTCTGTAATATTTAAATTATTGACCATCTCAAATAATGCCTTTCTCCATTGTACTGTAGCTTCTGGTTTATCTATGACATCCTTTTTCAAATACTCTGTATAGGCAGCTTCATATGCAGTAAGTCTGGACTTTGTAACAACTGATAGATTTCCAAAAATCTCTGACTCCCTTTCAAAAAACCCGTAATCAAAGGCAACTTCAAAAATCTGTAAGTAATGACTGCCCAAAAATATTACTCTACTGTAGTAGGCCATTAAGCAGATTCTGTCAGGTGTTTCACTCAAATCAAATAATAATGCATCTGTTGGAGAATTAAAGCCGATATAATTTAGTGTTCTGATATCTGTGTCCGTATAAGTTTCTATACAGGCCAAAATTAATCTCATTATTCTTATAAGTAAAATGCAAGCAGGGTCATTGACATCTTTGTATGTAGTTATCACAGACTCGGCAGTATTCACCATATAACTCTTGGTAGGCCATGTGCCTACCTTTGGTCCTGCTACTTTCGGGAAATTCAACCACTTAGGTGGAATTTGACCTTCTCTTCTTCTATCCCAAAAAGTTGTCCATTCTCTCCTTCGTGCCACTGGACAGTAAGCTGGATTGATCTTTAAATGAAGAGGTGCCTCTTTCCAGATTTTCCTACACCCTTTGTTGGCATCCAACCATTTATTTCTCCACTTAGGATTGGCTCTTTCAAATAGTTCTTTAGTCACATTGATGTCCTCTTCATACTCAAGGTATTTGTTTGGAGATAGCCCAACTCTGGCCAACTGATAATTCTTTATACTCTCCATAATCATACATAATGGTATTCCTAATCCATCTGCGGCCCAGTGATGTTGATCTGGATTGATTCCCTTATTTAATGCAAATGTAACAATTTGTTCTTCATACTCATCATGCATCTTCCTGATGAACTCCATTCTAGAATCTCTACTTGTCAACAATTTCTTCACAAAATCCTCTGAATATTCTTCTTCTGATCTTTTGTCTGCTGGTTCACTATCGTGTTGTATTCCCTCAATATTTTCTATCCCATATCCTTCTGTATATGTGGTTTCCACATGTGCTTCTTCCTGGATTTGTGGCTTATCCAATTTCTTCTGCAATTCCTCTATAGTCATCATCAGACTCCCATTCTGTTGTGCCCATAGTTCTCTTTCCTTTTTCCATTCACTCTGTTCCTTTTCTCTCCTTGTCTGCCAGTCACTTCTTTCCTTTTCCATATCCAGGTATAGCTTATTATAGCCTCTCATAGATGTAGCAGCATGTGTACTAGCCTGCTTTTCTAATTCCTTGGCTTCTTTTAATTCTCTTTGTAATTCCTGAATCTCTTTGAGTAATCCTTCCTTTTCTCCCTCTATCATCTGGGCTGTCTGAATTTCCTCCTTCAATTGCCCTTCTTCCAATAGTAGCTTGTTAATTTCTTCATTTGCTTTAGTCAAAATTTGATAGGAAGTTTGCAGAGTTCTATATCTTCCTTCAATCTTTCTCAACTCTTTTTCCAATTTAGTGTTCTGCTCTGTTAGTTGTACACTCTTTTCTTCTAAGTATTGAATCTTATTTTGCTTCTGTACTTCCAGCTCTTCCAAAGCAATTATTTTATTGGAGAACTCCTCATTTTTCTCTTGCACCTTCCTTAGTTGCTCTGCCATTTGCTCCTTTTCCCTTTTAAGCTCTTTGATAATCATACTACCTTTTTCAAATTCTGACTCTGCCACCATCCCTAAAATGATCATGTTCCGGCTAGAGGGTCTGAACTGTTCAATGTTATTCATAATGAGTTGACATGCTGATCTTATACTCTTTGGTATTCTTTCCAATCCTCCTTCCATTGTTATTTGTTTGGTTTCTAGCTGTTTGTCCTCCTTGCATTCACTCTCCTCTACCTCTTCTCCTTCATATTCTATAATCTTGGCCTTGTTTTCTTCATTACTTGGATGAGTATCCAATGTTTCTGAATCTGCCATGTCTTCTTGAACACCTGAATTCTTTTGCTCTAATATATATGAGATCAGCTTTATTTCCTGTACCTTTTCTTTCTCCAATACCTGTTGGGTCTCTTCAGAAAGGTGTCCTTCCTTTGTTTGCATCTCCTTCTCCTGGCTTAGAGTTTCCTAAAACAGGTTATATTCAGTTTTCTGCCAGAGTTTTCCTGACTTTCACCTGCTTGTTCTTCCTGTCTCTCCTTTTCCTGTGCTAGAGCTGTTTCAATTACTTCCAAATCTTTCACCTGTTCATTACTTCTTTCCTCTTTGTGTTCTTCTTCCTGTTCATCAATGTCCATGAGGTCCATTGCTACCTCTTGTTCTTGATCCTCATTGGATGTAAATTCCTCATTGTTTTTCAAATCATGCAGGACATCCTTTATACTCTGAATGATCTCTTTTTCCACTACTTTCCCTGTGACTTCTTGAACATTGCCTTCTTCAAATATTTCCTCTACTTCCTGCAGTGGATCTTGATCTGTGCCTTTTTGTTTTATGACTGAGCTGCTCATTTGTGCCTTCTTGGCTATTTCTTCTATGCTCTCCTCTAGTTTGAAGTAGGTTTGTGATGGTTTTGTCCATATGGTTTTCACCCCAATATGCACTAGTCCACAACTCACTTCCTCCCTTATTTCACTTGCCTGTTCTATCATAACTGCTTTTCCCTTCATCAGTCTTCTTTCATCTTCCACACTGAGCTGTTTTTCTGCATGTTCCTGAATTGACTTCTCCTGAGACTTCCTCTTCAATTCCTCAGGTGTCTTTTGTTTCTCAGAGGTCTGTACAATGACATTAGGAGTATTTGGTATTGACAAATTTAGACTTTTTAACAGAAAGCTCTCAATATCACTATCGGAATCAGATGAAAAGTGTGAAGGTCCTCCTATTTCTGGTTTTGTGGGTCTTGATAATTCTTCCACAATGGATGGCTTCTGTATTTCTTCCATGATTACTTCCTCCCTCTCTTTGGTGACAACAGTTTCAACTATGGATTTGCCCTTTCCCTTCTTGGTCAATTTCTTCTTTTGTATTGGTTTCCTTGGAACCTTCTTTTTAACCACAACAGTGGTTCTGGTCTCTGGAGGTCCTTGCAATTCCTTGAAATAGGCCAGCAACTCAACTTCTTTCCTGACAAACACCTCCTCAGTTTCAGCTGTCATCATTTGATCATGGAGTGCTTCATAGTGCTCCACCTCCTCTTGAACCCAGTCTGTAGCTTTGCATGAGTAGTCTTCCAGCATTTTCTGATATTGAGCCTCATACATAGCTCTTTTGTTGTTTCCTTGGGTTAAATAGGTGTATAATTGCTCTTTGCTTGTTTGGGGTGGATGAGGTTCACTCGAGGATTGAACCTGTTTCTGTGCCTCCTCATGTTCCTCTTTTGTAGCTTCCTCCATTTCTAGTTCCACTTTCCTTGGGTCCAACCTTCTTTTCTTTACAGGAATTACTTCCTTAGATATCATCTTCCTTTTCATACCTGTTCCCCTCATGCGGGTTTGTCCTTCTGTTTCCCTTTCAGTCATTTTCCTTGGAGGACTCTTGATTCCAGCCATAAGGCTTCTGAAATACTGTGCCTCTGGAGCCAATTTCAGTTGATCTTCCATCCCTAAAACATGATAAATGATTCTTGTTAAGAATTGGGCTCCATTTATGAACTTCTTCTGCTCCCAGTGTTTTGCTGCTTCCTTCAGCTGTTCATGGATGTATGGTGAGACATCCATTACTCCAAAAGGTTTGGTTCTATCCTTGTTGTTGAACATCAATAATGTCACTGACTTATGCGGCATGGTATATCTTGGTAATTTTGGAAAACAAAAGTACTGTAAAAACATCCTTACAGCATATTCTTCATTCTCCCTTCCTTTAAAATCAGTGAATTTTGCATATCATGTGTAAGTTTCCTTATTCTTCTTGACAAAACTCGGGTCAAGTTTGGTTCCCATTGTGTAGAATTTCAGTGCTGCTCTGATATGTTCTGCCTTGATAGTGATACCTACTTCCTGATTATCCTTATTTTTGACTTTGCACCTGAAATAGGCATCATTCCCTCTTCCTATTTCTATCAAACTGTTCATTACTTGTGATACTCTCTCAAAATCAATGAAAAAGATAGGCTCCTCCAATATTCTGTGCAGCCCTACTGCCTTCCATCTTTTCATATTAACTGCCACTCTTTGGAACCTGTAGAACTCTTGGCACAACATTGTATACTTGTATCCTCCTACTCCCACTGTGAATATGTGTTGGCCAATTATGTTTAGAGTCTCCTTAAGTTCCTTCACCACCTTCTCAGCTTCTGGAATTCCTGACTCTTCATCTGACTCTAAATCCACCTGTTCCTCCACAGCTTCACTATCCAGAAACCAATGGCCTCTTGATAGCACAACTGATTCTGCCTTGAAGTCATGAATTGGCAACTCCTTTGTATTCACCATTTTCTGAGGAAAATAAAATACACAAAGAAAAACTCTACCCACATAAGTTGCAAGAAATCAAAGAGTAATATGTAGGAATTTATTTTTAGATGTCATGACATAAGAATGAAAAATCCAAAATAAATTCCATTTCTCCAGGAAAGACTCAAAAAGTGATCATCACAGGTGTAGCAAGATGTCTAGTGCAGTCCCTTTTTCCTAACCACTCTTTTGGAAAAAACAAATCATTTATCAAATGATAGAAAACAAAAAATTAACTAGAAAACTAACTGCTGAAAAAATAAAAAACTAAAAAAAAATGAAAAATAAATAGATATCTACTATTCTTCTACCTATATCTTGCTTTGTGACATATGAATTTTGTAAAAAACAGCAGAAAATAAACAATTTTTCTCAATTTTCCTTTCTCTTTTTTTTTTCAATAATGAATTTTTTCTCTCTCTTTTTTTTCTAATACTTTTTTGTATATTTTTTCTTTTTTCAAATGAATTTTTTCTCTCTCTTTTTTTTCTAATACCTTTTTGTATATTTTTTTCTTTTTTCATTTTCATTTTTTTTCATAATAATTTTTTCTTTCTTTTCTTCCCCTCCTCATTCTCTTTTTAGAAAAGAAAATCAGGTCTGATATGTATTTTTCCATAATTTTTATGATTTTCTAGATATAGATCAAATCTGGATGATCTTTTTTCCACTGGACCAGTTCTGATTTTTTAACCCAATACTTCTTGACTCCAATTGGTCTGGTTCCCAGCAACCGACCATTCCCTTTGTATAAGCATTTTGTAGGAGCTTTTGGTCTCCATATCCATTTTGTCCTTGATTCCTGTTTTAATGAGTAGACCTGTTGTAGACTTTGATTCCATGTGCTTTTTACTCTGATGCTTTGATTCTTTGGACCAAGCCATGATTGCCATCTTCTTCCCATCTCCTCACCCTTCTTTGTTCTTCCAATCTTTTGCTGATTTTGATTATATGAAGCTTGATCATTTAACATTTGTATTGGTAATGTCTGTATATCCTCAAATGCAAAAGTGAATCCTTCAAAGTGTATATCATGCACAACTGATGGAATTTCCTGTTTTTCATTACTCAATAGAAATATTAAAAAACTTTTGCCATTTATGTTCAATTTAAGCTCCATTTTTTCAAAATCCAAGATCACTTTACCTTGTTGAAGCCATGGTTGACCTAAAATCAGTTTTTCAGTCATCAGATTATCTGGCCATTCTTCACAGTCTATTTTCATATATTCTTCATTAAACTTACTTCAATAGTCAGTGAAGACATGCTCTGTACTATTTGACCTTCCAAAGTTTTGATTAGGGTTCTACTTTTAGTTCTTTTTATGTTGAATTTACTTACCAGGGCTGAACTAATGAGATTTACTTGTGCTCCAAAATCTATCAAAACCCTAATGGTTTCATTTTGAAAATCCATTATCATCACAGGGACATGTTCCTTTGGTTTGAGAGGAGATTCACACATACAGACTTCCCTAAGCTCATTGATTTTTCTTATCCTTTCCATAGCTTCCTGTTGAGCTTCCTTTCTCATGTCTTCCTCTTCTCTTTTCCTGTGTTGAGCTTGTTGCAACCTTCTCCATTCATCAACAGTTAATGGACAATCATACTTCTTAACTCTACATCCACTTATAAAGTTTGTCATGATTTCTTCGTCTATGTTAGCTAGTTGAATGGCTCCACTGTTGCTTATCTGATGTATAATATATGGTCCATGTCCTTTTTTCTGGAACTTTTTCTGATGTTCTCTGACTGTGTAAGCCAACACTAGATCTCCTACCTGTAGATCTTTCTCTTTTATGTGAACATCATGATAATCTTTTTGTCTTTTCTTGTCCACATATAAACTCATAATGGCTTGGAGTCTAGATGCTCCCAACTTTTCCAATTCCATTACTCTTTCTGATAGTTCATGTCCAGTCCAATTATAGTGACTTCCTACTTTTAATGTTGGAATAAGGAATTCCATAGGTAAAACTGCATTTTGTCCATATACTAGATTGAATGGTGTGTTCCCTATTGCAGTTTTATAAGCCACTCTATAAGCCCATAGGACATGATTAAGTTGTAGATCCCAATCATTCCTATTTGTGTTCACTAATTTTGATAGTACAGTACAAAGTACTTTATTAGTACTTTCTGCTAGCCCATTGGCTTGTGGGTGATATGGGGCTGACTTTCTATGACTGATCAAGAAATATTCAGTGATGTTTTCTATGATCTGGTTTATAAAATGGGTCCCCCTATCACTTACTAGCTCAATTGGAAGTCCAAATCTGGTGATAATGTTTTCATATAGGAACCTGGCAGTAGTATTAGCATCATTTCTCTTTGTGGCTTTGGCCTCAACCCACTTTGTCAGGTATTCTGTAGCCACTATGATGTATTCAGCATGGGATTGTTTTGTTGGAGTCCAATGAAATCCAATCCCCATTTGCTAAAGGCTCTGGCTGACATTAATGGAACCAATGGCATATCATTTCTTCTATTTGGCTGACTTACCCTTTGACAGACATCACACCTTTTTACATAGGTTCTTGCATCAAGAAATAGCGTTGGCCACCAAAAGCCAAAATATAAAATGAGTTTAGCAGTTCTGTCACTTGAAAAGTGTCCTCCTGCCACTCCAGAGTGTGCTATTTCCAACATTTCCAGATATTTATTCTCAGGAACACATATTCTTAGGTATCAATCCATTCCTCTCTTATACAATTGTTCCCCTATCAATTGATATTCCTCAGAGATCACTTGTAAGTTTTTTGAATCTGTACCAGCTATCACTTGTTTTCCTTTCTCCTTCCTTCTCAATTCTTCAATGATATTTTCACTCCAATCTGGATTTTTCTGGAACCAATATAGAGTTATGAATTCTGAATCTTGCAATGTTTGGCACTTCTTGCAATTGGCAATGTATTTTGATACATCTTGAATTTTATTAGGCCAATGTACCCCCATCCTATTGAGATTACTTAGGGTGACTACCCTAGAAGCATGAGTGCAAGGGTTCCAATGATGAGCTCTCCTCAGATATTCTTGTTGCTCCTCCTCAGGAGTGCAATATTCTAGTATGCCTGTGTGGTTGAGATGGTATAAATGCCCAGCTAGTAACATAAAGTTCCTGCTTTGTAATACTAGGTGTGCATTATTCCCAACTGTTCTACAAGGTCCCATGGTTAATAATGGTACTAAAGTCATGGCCCACTCAGGAACACTTTCTACTTTAAAGAGATAAGTGTCTGGTAGATTGTCATCTAAAGGTGAACTGGGTTCTTCAGACTGGATTCGAGATAAATGATTTGCTCTCAAGTGTGTTTTCCCTTGTCTGACCACCACTTCAAACTCAAATTCCATTAACAACAGAAACCATCTGACTATTCTCCCTGTGTGACAAGGTTTATTTACCAAATATAACAAAGCTTGATGGTCTACAAAGAATTTAAACTTGTTGGACAAAAGGTAATGTCTGTATTTTTTTTACAGCAAATACCATACCCAATCCCTCTCTTTCAGTGGTTGTGTAATTTTTCTCTACTATATTCAATTGTCTACTAGCATAGGCCACTGGAAAATCTAACTTGCTTCCGTCTATTGGTTGTGCTAACACACATCCCAAAGCATAATTGGAAGCATCTACATGAACATGAAAAATTTTGTCCCATTGAGGTGTTTTCAGAATTGGGGCTGTTACCAAACACGTTTTTAGAGTTTCAAAGGCTTGGTCACACTCCTTGGTCCACTCAAAATTTGTAATTAGGGCTTATAAGGGTTTTGCTATATCAGCAAATTTGTGTACAAATTTCCTGTAGTACCCACAATGTCCCATGAAAGTTTGAAATTCCTTTACACTTGTTGGTCTTGGAAGCTCTATTATGGCCTTTATTTTCTTCTCATCAGTTGAAATTCCATTTTTAGAGACTATATGACCCAGCATTCTTCCTTGTCTCACAAAGAATACACATTTCTCTGGATTTAAGCATACTCTATAGGTTCTGCATTTCCTGAATATATTTTCTAAGTCCTACAAGTGATCTTGTCTTTTTAACGAAAAAGTACAAAGATCATCTACATAGATTTCCATCACCTTTCTCAGGAACTCTTTGAAGATATGACACATCAGTCTCTGAAAAGTTGCTGGAGCATTAGTTAACCCAAAAGGCATAACCCTAAAGGCATAGATTCCCCATTCTATGGAGAAGGCAGTTTTATGTTGGTCTTCCAATGCTATGGGAACCTGGTTGTATCCTGAAAAACCATCTAAAAAACTATAAACCTCCTTCCCAGCAACTCTTTCTAGAAGATGATTTGTTATGGGTAGTGGATAATTATCCCTTATAGTTGCTGCATTTACCTTTTTCAAGTTAATGCATACCCTCAGTTTCCCATTCTTTTTTGGTACCACAACTATAGGAGATATCCATTCTGTATACTCAATGGCAGCTAATAACTTGTCAATTTCTTCCTTTATCTTAGCAGAGTATTTATCATTAAATGTGTAATGTCTATGTTTACTAGGTTTTGCTTCAGGTGTAATAGGAATCTTATGCTCACAGATTTTAGGATCAATACCTTTCAAATCCTTGTAGCTATAAGCAAATACATCCCTATATTTTCTTGCCAAGTTTCTTAGTGCCTCTTCTTCTTGTGTTGTCATGTCGTTGTAGTATAGTGGTGAGTATCCCCGCTTGTCACGCGGGAGACCCGGGTTCGATCCCCGACAACAGCGCCAAAACATGTTTGTTATTGGTCTTTGGAGTTGTCCTCTCCAATCATTTAGCATAAAGAATCAACAAGACATCTTTATTTTGTCAATCCTAGAAGTATTCTTGAGACCACAGCCCCTTCAAGATGATAGAATCCAAGAAATAAGAGAATAATGGCTGGATTTCTGAGAATAGTGAAGATGAAGAGGAATTTCTAGGGTTTGGATTATCTTGAGCAAATCTCCACCATTTTCCACAATCTTGGTGTCTATTGCATGCTATTTTATCAGTAGAACACAATTATGCAGTCAAAATAGAAAAATATTACCTGGATCATACAGACGAGACAATCGCGATTCTGTGCAAACAGACGATTTTCAGCTCCAGCACCATTTTTCATCAACTCATCACTCAATACAACAGTATGCAACTCTCTTCATACACATTCAACAGATTTACACAATAGAAGCTCACAAATCTCCATGGATACACAAGAACTAGACTCACAAATCAAAGAAACCACACAAAAGAGGAGAAAACACGATTTTGAGCAGAAAACTCCTTCTCTATTCACTTGGATAGCATGTAGACAAATGATTAACCAACCCCCTCATAATAGAGGAAATTAGCTTATATACATTTTCAAGTGTCCCTTTTCACACTTGAATTTTGGTCCTTTCCTCTATTATTCTAAAAATATGCTATCTAGGAGTTTCCCAAAAATTCTAGAAAAAATACATAAGATTCTCTTCTACATAAGGAAGACTCTTCCTTATTTTTACAACAATTGCATAAATATTTTTACAAATTTATATCATTTTACAATTATTTTCCTTCAAAAAAGGTTTCCAAAAATGCATCTTCCAACACTAGGCATCGAATTTTTATTTTTAGACACCAAGGATTACTAAAATAGGCAAAATTTCCACTTTTGGAAGTCATACAGGGTGATCTTGTGAAGGCCATAACTTGAGTTCTAGAGGTCCGTTTCAAGCATATGATAGCTTTTTGGAAAGCTCTACTCATCTAGTTTCATCCACTAAAGTTTCATGAAGAAATAATACTTGAGCTAAGAAAAATTAGCAAAATACTGAAGGTATGTCATTTCAGTGACTAGAAAAATCTGAAGAAGTAAAGTTCTCACTTTGGGCTATCATTTCTCAAAGTTTGGAGTGGCAATGAGTTAATGGTGACCATAGAGGTGTTCTAGTGTCACACTAATTCATTTATTGTGGTGTTTCATACATCAACTAGTGGTATCAGAGCAGAAAGATTCTAAAGAGCAGAAGGCGACAAAGGTACGAGAAGTTTTGGAAAGTTTTCCATTAAAGTTTCAAGGGTGAAGCATTTGAAGACACAAGGCATAAAAAGATTACTTTCAAAGTATCCTCATACACAAAGAACTCGAAAAGGTATTATCCTTTATCCTTTAAGCTCACAGGTTGCAGTAGAAGGAAAGGAGTATGGCAGATCATATCTCCATTGACAAACTGGACAGAGATAATTACCTCGCATGGGTAATGAGAATGGAAGCCTTACTTATGAGTAAGGATCTCATGACATATGTTACAGGTGAAGAAGAGAAGCCAGTATTTGAAGATGAAAGCCGACCAAAGAAAGAAGAACTTGATGCTTTAAAGCATTGGCAAAAGAAGGATGCAAGTGCAAAAGCCTACATCTACAATACAATCTCTGATCATTTGCTACCACACATCAGAGGATTGGAATCATCTGAAGATATATGGAATGCATTGGATTATCATTTCCAAAGTACCACCAAAGCAAGGAAAGCAAGTCTATGGTCAGAGTTTACAACATTCAAGAAGAAGCCAAGTCAAAGTATTAGTGATTATGTCACTAAGATGAAGGATCTAGCAGATAGTCTTGGATCCATAGATGAAGATGTTGAAGATCACAGATTGATTGCTCAGCTACTTGCAGGTTTGAGAGGGGATGAAAGGTGGAAACCTTTTGTCTTATCAACAGAACTTTCATTAAATCATTATGTTCCAGATTTGAACCAGTTGCTTGGTTTGATGCTCACATATGAGCAAGACTTGAAGGGAGATGGAGATAAAGGACAAACTTCTGCAATGTACATGAAGAACAAGAAGAAAGGAGACAAAGGTAAAGCAAAGGATGAAGAAGAGTCAACTTCTCAAGTTTATTATGCAAGAGGTAAAGGCACTGGCAGAGGAAGACCAAGAGGTTTTGGAAGAGGAAGAGGTAATCAAAATAACAACAAAAAGGCTTGCTGGATCTGTGGATTGAGTAATCATTTGGCTCATGACTGTTGGCACAACCAACAAGGATCAAACCAGAATCAAAACAATAATAGCAGAGGCCGAGGTGGAAGATATCAAAGTAATTTTCAAAGAGGTAGACAAAGTCAAAGAGGAGGCTATGGTAGAGGTGGAGGAAGAAGTTGGGGACAGAATCAATCCTACAACACCACCTACTACAACTATGCAAATGACACATAGAATGAAAGTCATACATCATCGATGATGAATTCAATCAGCACATCAGATAAAGAAGATCCAAAGGTATTTTACATTGACTCTGGATGTTCTAATCATTTGTCAGGAAACATAGAATTGATGTCAGAATTGGAAAAAGGCATTTCTAGTCATAGTGTTCAAACAGGTGATAATACAAGACATAGTGTACATTCAATTGGAAAACTGAAATGCAAGAGTGGAGCAGATTTGCTAACCAATGTTTTGTATGTTCCCACAATACCTAAAAACTTGATTAGTGTGGGACAGATAGTTGAAAAAGGTTTTCAAGTCAGGTTTACAAATGAAGGAGTATTTGTTGAACATCCAGAGAATGGATATAATCAGATTGTCTCTGGTAAGAAAGAAGGTAGACTCTTTACTTTAAGAGTGCAAGGGAACATTGGTCAAGCTTTGCTCATACATGGTGAAGGAGTGATTACAAAACTTGATCTCTGGCATAAGAGATTAGGTCATTTCAATGAAAGAGGAATTAAAGCTATGGTTGCTAATCAGTCTGTACTAGGACTACCAAATGTGCAGAGTCAACATATGGTTTATAAATGTGAAGCATGTCAAATGGGTAAAGCACACAGGTTACCATTTCAGAAACATGATGGAGTACTTGAGCTCATTCATACAGATGTATGGGGACCAACAAAAGAAGGATCTATCAGTGGCTCAAGGTATTATGTTCTTTTCATTGATGATGCTACAAGATGGATAACATTATATGTTTTGAAGGAAAGATCAGAAGTGTTTGGAGCTTTCAAGCATTTTCATGCATATGCAGAGAGAGTCACAGGTCAAAAGCTTAAGAGACTGAGGTCTGATGGAGGGGGAGAATACTTCTCCCAAGAGTTCAATGATTATCTTTGGAATGCAGGTATTAAGAGAGAAATAACCTGCAGGTATACACCACAACAAAATGGTGTAGCAGAAAGAAGGAACAGGACTTTGGTTGAGTTTGCTAGAGCTATGCTAAAGGAGAAGAATTGTCCAAATTATCTTTGGGCTGAGGCTGTAAATACATCTACATATCTTGTGAATAGATTACCATGTGCAGCTCTAAATGGAATGACTCCATATGAAGCTTGGTGGGGTAAGAAACCAACACTAGATCATTGTAGAGTGTTTGGATCAATTGCATATGCTTATGTGCCATCACAGCTTAGGCATAAACTTGAACCAAAGGCAGAAAAATATGTGTTCATTGGTTATGATGAAAAGCAGATGGGTTATCGATTGTGGAATCCTCGAACCAAACAATTTATTGTTTCTAGAGATGTTACATTTGATGAACAGAAAGTTGGTATGCAGATCAAAGTCATACAACTGAAGAACTTGAAGAAGAGGTAAGAAGATGTGAGAAAGGAAAATCAATTGTGCAGGTGAATAGAGATGAAGACCATATGCAAGCAAGTACATCCAAAAATTAGAAGGAATGAAGAAGCTCCTATATTTGATGAAGAGGTGTATCCAGAAACTTATGAAGAATGTGAACCAATAAGGTAAAGCAGGACTAGAAGACAACCAGAAAGGTATTCTTATGATACTTCTTACATAACTCAGAAGAAATATGCATATATGGTCAAAGATGATGAAGAACCCTAGAACTATGATGAAGCTAAAGGTAAGAAGCAATGGGAAGAAGCAATGAAGGAAGAGTTCAATGCACTGGAGGAAAACAAGGCATGGGAACTTGTTCCCAAACCAAATGGTAAGAAAGTAATTGGAAATAAATGGGTTTATAAAGTGAAGAAGCTTGTAGATGGAAGTATAGCCAGATACAAAGCTAGACTGGTGGTGAAAGGCTATGCCCAAACCTATGGCATAGATTATGATGAGACATTCAGCCCCGTAGCTAAGATGTCAACTATAAGGACAATCATTGCTATTGGAGCTTCAAAAGGATGGACCCTAAGTCAATTGGATATAAAGAATGCATTTTTGAATGGATACATATCAGATGAGGTATACATGGAACAACCTCAAGGGTTTATAGATTCCAGGTATCCAAATTTTGTTTGCAAGTTGAGAAGAGCATTGTATGGATTGAAGCAAGCTCCAAGAGCATGGAACTATAGACTGGTGAAATATCTCAATGATCTTGGATATCAAAGTTCAAAAGCAGATCCAAGTCTACTTATCAAAAGAACAGAGGAAGGTACAATCTACATTTGTATTTATGTAGATGACATTATAATCACAGGTACTTCAGATGAAGGAATCAAGGAGGTAAAGAGATTACTTGAAAAAGAATTCAAGATCAGTGATCTAGGAAAGTTGTCATACTTTCTTGGAATGGAAGTCACATACAGATCATGGCATATATGTATCACAAGAAAGGTATCTTCTAAATCTATTGAAGAAGTTTGATATGGAGAACTGCAGAGAAGCTTCAACTCCACTTGAAGTTAATCACAAGCTCAGTAAATATGATGGTTCAGAATACAAAGATATGAGGAAGTATCAATCTCTTGTGGGTAGTTTGATTTATGCTACACTAACAAGACCTGATCTTAGTTATGCAGTGGGAGTTTTGTCACAATTCATGCATTTTCCAAAGGACCCACATTGGATTGCAGGTCAAAGAGTTCTCAGATATATCAAAGGAACTATAAAGGAAGGATTATATTATCCTTTTACATCAGATTTGAAGTTGAGAGCCTACAGTGACTCAGACTGGGTAGGTAATCAAGATGACAGAAGATCAACTCCTGGTTACATGATATACATTGGTGATAAGCTTGTAAGTTGGTGTTCAAAGAAACAACATACAGTAGCATTATCATCAACTGAAGCAGAGTACAAAGGACTTGTGGAAGCAGCTAAGGAGGTCATATGGATGCAGACATTGTTCAAAAGCTTGGGCATTGATCAAGGTACACCTACAATACATGGAGATAATATGAGTTCACTTTATCTTGCAGCAAATCCAGTATTTCATGCAAGAACAAAGCACATAGAGATACAATATCATTTTCTCAGAGAAAAGGTAATGGAGAAGGAGATTGAAATGGAGTACATTTCTACTAAAGATCAGTTAGCAGACATAATGACAAAGAGCTTGGATGGTGTGAAGACCAGCAGATTCAAAAGCATGGCAGGAGTAAAAGAAAAGAAGATGATATGAAGAAACAAAGAATGTCAATTAATGATTGAGGGGGAGCTGTTGGAGAAACAATCACTAATTGGACATATATTTGAAGGTCAAATCTTAGGAAGAAAACCCCATGCCTATGTGAAGGGACAAATTCACAAGTGTATCATATTTGTAAAGTTAGTTCACTTTAGTTCTAGAAGTTTTTTAAAAGTCATGGGAATGAGAAAATCTATATAAGTTAGTTTGTATTAACTGACGCGGCGAGAGAGAAGAAGTGGAAGAGAGTGATAGAAAGTGAGAAGGAGTTCATTTTATACGACTGAGTATAGTCGGGCTTCTCTGAGTGAGAAAGCATGTGTAAAACTTTTGAGTTTTCATAGCTATGAGAAAGAACTGAGTAAAGTTCTGTGTATGAGTCTCTCTCCATCATCTCCATGCTTGCCTACTGTGTGATGAATTCAAAAGTTCAAGTTTTCCAAGCAATTCGATGCCTGGCATCAAGTTTGTACTGATAAGTCATTATTTTCATTCTCTGTGTGTTACCTGTTGTTGAATCTTTTTAAAACATGAGGTTTGTGGAGCAACTCGATGCCTGGCATCGAGTTTCCGCATAAAGTCGATGCCCGACATCGACTTCTAGCATACAACTGGTCTTCTTCATGTGTGTGTAAAAGAGGTTATTTCTGGTGCAGAAAAAGAGGCTAAAAAAGCTCAAAGTCGATGCTCGGCATCGACTTTGGCTGCAATTTGATGCTAGGCATCGAATTTTTATTTTTAGACACCGAGGATTACCAAAACAGACAAAATTTCCACTTTTGGAAGTCATACAGGGTGATCTTGTGAAGGCCATAACTTGAGTTCCAGAGGTCCGTTTCAAGCATATGATAGCTTGTTGGAAAGCTCTACGCTTCTAATTTCATCCACTAAAGTTTCATGAAGAAATAATACTTGAGCTAAGAGAAATTAGCAAAATACGGAAGGTATGTCATTTCAGTGACTATAAAAATCTAAAGAAGTAAAGTTCTCACTTTAGGCTATCATTTCTCAAAGTTTGGAGTGGCAATGAGTTAATGCTGACCATAGAGGTGTTCTAGTGTCACATTAATTCATTTCTTGTGGTGTTTCATACATCAACAATAGATAGATAGATAGATAGATAGATAGATAGATAGATAGATAGATAGATAGATAGATAGATAGATAGATAGATAGATGGATGGATGGATGGACGGATGGATGGATGGACAGATAAATGGATGGATGGATAGATAGATAGATAGATAGGTAGGTAGATAGATAGATAGATAGATAGATAGATAGATAGATAGATAGATAGATAGATAGATAGATAGATAGATAGATAGATAGATAGATAGATAGATAGATAGATAGATAGATAGATAGATAGATAGATAGATAGATAGAAAGATAGATAGATAAATAGATAGGTAGGTAGGTAGGTAGATAGATTGATAGATAGATAGGTAGATTGATAGATAGATAGATAGATAGATAGATAGATAGATAGATAGATAGATAGATAGAAAGATAGATAGATAGATAGATAGATAGATAGATAGATAGATAGATAGATAGATAGATAGGTAGGTAGGTAGATAGATAGATAGATAGATAGATAGATAGATAGATAGATAGATAGATAGATAGATAGATAGATAGATAGATAGATAGATAGATAGATAGATAGATAGATAGATAGATAGATAGATAGATAGATAGATAGATAGACAGATAGGTAGGTAGGTAGGTAGGTAGGTAGGTAGGTAGATGTTGGTGCAGGGCAATCAACAATTGAAGTTTTGGGTGAAGAATTGAAGCCAAGGACTGAAGAAAAGATCAAGTCATGAAGCATGAAGGAAATGCATATCCAGGAGATAAAGATGTGTAGACATATGTACATTATTTTAGAGTCAGATCATCATATATTTCTTGTATAGTCATGAGCTTGTAACAATTTGCCTATATATACAAAGAAAGTGTCAGGACAAAGTAGAGAGATTATGTGAAAACAAGATTTGAGGAGAATTAGATGTCATTAGACTTTGAGAAGTGTGTAGAATCTCTCTCATTACTCACATGTAAGAATTTCTCAGAAATGAAAAATGTTGCACCCGATCTTTCTGTGTATTCTTCTTTTGTGCTTGATCATTTCAAGAATCCTTTTGTAGATGTCTAAGTCCATAGTTAATGAGTCTATGGTTAAATTTTGAGAGCGTAATTGTAAACATGCTGTGAGAATTATGAGTAGGAACATTCATATGTGAAGAAGTGTTCACTGGTTCGTGAAACAGGCACAAAATTCGATGTTAATGTTTTGGTCAGTTCTCCTTCCACAGTGTAAAGTTTTGAGCAAGCAAGCACTCATTCTTTAAGTTGGAAGGTAAGCTACATGTGACTTAAAGCATTTTCATAAATGGGTTCTAGATTAAGACAACCAAGTGTTAGAAGTTATAGGTGTTTGAATCGACTTCTCAAAAGAACAGTTTTAGACATAGGTGACTTGTTAAGTTCATTTCTCAAGATCTACTGAGTCTTTTGGAATGATTTAACTTTGAGAAGGTGTACAAACTATAGAAAACACCTTGTACAAAAGGAACATTATTCTAAGTAAAGGTACATCTATTACTCATAAAATTTGAAGAATTCAATATGTGGGTAAAGAAAGGATGGGAGATTCTCTTCAGATAGAGAAGTTGGATAGAGAGAACTATCTAGCATGATCAATGAGGATGGAAGCTCATCTTATGAGCAAAGACTTGATAGCTTATATTACAGGTGAAGAAGAAAAGCCTCAATTTAGAGATCCTAGTGTTCCAACTAGGGAGGAATTATCATAATTGAAGAATTGGATGAAGAAAGATGCTCAAGCTAGGAGCATTATCTACATGGCAGTCAATGATTACTTGCTACCTCACATTAGAGGTCTTGAAAGTGCAAGTGATATATGGAATGCTTTGGAGGAGCATTTTCAGAACACCACAAAGTCAAGGAAGGCATCCTTGTGGGCAAAATTTACCACTTTCAAGAAGACGGCCTCTCAACCCATCTCAGATTATGTAACAAGGATGAAGGACATTGCAGATGCATTAGGAGCAGTTGATGAAGACATTGAGGAGGATAAATTGGTAAGGCAAATCCTCACAGGTTTGAGAGGTGATGACAAATGGAAGCCATTCATTTTGTCTACTTAATTATCACTTGATCATTTTACTCCTGACTTAAATCAGTTGCTAGGACATATGTTAACCTTTGAGCAGGATGTCAAAGGTGAAAGTGCTAAGAGTGCAGGTCAAGCAATGTATTCAAAGCATAAGAAGAAAAATAGCAAAGGGAAGCAACAAGCAAATGAAGATGAAGGCACAACTAGCCAAGCCAACTTCCTAAGAGGAAGAGGAGGTGGCAAAGCTAGAGGAAGAGGAAGGAGTAATAAAGATGGATTCAAAGCTTGCTGGATTTGTGGTAAGACAAATCAGTTAGCTAATGATTGTTGGCAT
This sequence comes from Ceratopteris richardii, assembly GCA_020310875.1. NCBI lineage: Eukaryota > Viridiplantae > Streptophyta > Polypodiopsida > Polypodiales > Pteridaceae > Ceratopteris > Ceratopteris richardii. The sequence goes on along the minus strand of CM035431.1, from coordinate 53,626,469 downwards.
AATACTCAGAGTAATGGTGGATATAATCAGAACTTTAATTCAAGAGGAAGAGGTGGCAGAAATCAAAGAGGTAATTTCAGAGGTAGAGGTAGTAGAGGTTACTTTGGAAGAAATGCAAGTAGAGGATTCCAAATTCAACAATACAACAATACCTACTACAATTATGCTTCAGATCAAAAGGAGGATTCAACATTGATAATGAATGCAACTTGTGAAAGGCAAAGTGAAGACCAAAGAGTCTTCTACATTGACTCAGGGTGTAGCAATCACCTGAGTGGCAACATAGCTTTGATGACTGATTTGGAGAATAAGGTAACTAATCATGTAGTTCAAACAGGTGACAATACAAAGCACAATCTGAAGTCAATTGGATCAGTGAAGGCCAAGGATGGAAGTACTCTCTTGAGTAAGGTCTTGTATGTTCCTACAATTCCTAAGAATCAAATAAGTGTAGGAAAAATTGTTGAAAAAGGTTATGAAGTTAGGTTCGCTAATGAAGGAGTGTTTGTGGGAGACCCTAGAAATGGGTATAAATAGATTGTTTCAGGGAAGAAAGAAGGAAGATTGTTCACATTGAAGATCCAAGGTAATGTTGGTCATGCCTTGTTCACTTATGGAGGACATAAGATCTCTGAGTTAGATCTTTGGCACAAGAGGCTTGGACATTTTAATGAAAGAGGTATCAAAGATATGGTTAATAATGGTTTAGTGCTTGGAGTGCCTAATATTGCAGGTCAACATATGACAAACAAATGTGAGGCATGTCAATTAGGTAAGGCTCATAAGCAATCTTATTCCAAGCATGGTTTTATGTATTCAGAAAATCTTGAGTTGGTACACACAGATGTGTGGGGACCATCAAAAGATTTTAGTATCAATGGTTCAAGGTACTATGTGATTTATGTTGGTGATGCTACCAGATGGACCACTATCTATGTGATCAAAGACAAGTCAGAGGTATTCAATACATTCAAACATTATCATATGCATGCAGAGAGAATTACAGGTCATAAATTGAAGAGACTAAGGTCAGATGGAGGGGGAGAGTATTTCTCTAATGATTTCAATGATTACTTGTGGAATGGAGGTATAAAAAGGGAAATTACTTGTAGGTACTCTCCTCAACAAAATGGTGTAGCAGAGAGAAGAAATAGAACTCTTGTTGAGTTTGCAAGGTCAATGATGAAGGAGAAAAATTGCCCTAATTATTTGTGGGTTGAGGCTGTAAACATAGCTACTTATTTGGTCAATAGGTTATCATGTAAAGCTTTGCAGGGTATGACACCATATGAGGCATGGTGGGGTAAGAGACCTACTCTAGATCATTGCAAAGTATTTGGATGTTTGGCATATGCATATGTGCCATCACAATTGAGGCATAAGTTGGAGCCTAAAGCAGAAAAATATGTGTTTATTGGATATGATGATAAACAAATGGGATATAGGTTGTGGAGTCCATCCACAAAACAATTCCTTGTGTCTAAGGATGTTACATTTGATGAGCAAGGTACTTGGTATGCAGGTACAATTAATATTTATGCAGGTGATGAAGAAATTGTGAATCAAAAGAAAGGTAAATCAAAGGTTTAGATATTTGATGAAGAGGAGAACAATGAAGTGCAGGTTGAAGTTGAAGAAGTTCCAAGGTTTGATCCAGAGTGTGATGAACCAGAAACTTCAAGAAATGGAGAACTCAGAAGGTCAACAAGACACAAATGGCAACCTACAAGGTATAGCTATGACACTTCTTTTTTGTCTACCAAAGATTATGCTTATATAATAAATGCAGATGAAGACCCTTCTACATATGAAGAGGCAAAAGATAAGGAGAATTGGGAGAGAGCTATACAGGAGGAGTATGATGCATTGATGGAGAATCAGACATGGGAGTTGGTTCCTAAACCAAATAGCCAGAAGATCATTGGATGTAAATGGGTCTACAAGACAAAGAGGTATGCAGATGGAAGTGTGTCTAGATATAAAGCTAGACTTGTTTTGAAGGGTTTTGCTCAGACGTATGGTATAGATTATGATGAGACCTATAGTCATGTGGCCAAGATGACAACCATCAGGACACTCATAGCTATTGCTGCATGTAAAGGTTGGAAATTATGTCAATTAGATGTGAAGAATGCTTTTTTGAATGGTTATATTTCAGATGATGTTTTCATGGAGCAACCCCAAGGATTCAGAGATGAAAGGTATCCAGAGTATGTATGTAAGCTCAAGAGAGCTTTGTATGGTTTGAAGCAGGGGCATGAAATTGTAGACTTGTGAAGTTCTTGAAAGAACGTGGATTTCAAGTATCAAAGGCAGATATTAGCTTGATTGTTAAAGAAAGTGATGATGGATTCATTTACATGTGCATATATGTTGATGATATAATTCTTACAGGTACAGATGAGAAAGGCATTCAAAGCCTAAAGAAACAAATGGAGAAAGAATTCAAGATCAGTGATTTGGGAGACTTGTCATATTTCTTGGGCATGGAGATCTCATACACTCGACATGGAGTGTATGTAACTCAAGAAAGGTATTTGAAGAACTTGTTGATCAAGTTTAAAATGGATGATTGCAGGGTAGCACCTACTCCAATGGAGGTGAATCACAAGTTAAGCAGATATGGAGGAGAAGATTTCAAAGATATGAAGCTATATCAAACTTTGGTTGGTAGTTTGATTTATGCTACTTTAACTAGACCTGACTTGTCATATGCAGTTGGGGTTTCGTCTCAATTCAAGCATTGTCCTAGGAAAGAACATTGGATTGCAGGACAAAGAGTGTTGAGGTATATTAAGGGTACACTCAAAGAGGGTTTGTATTATGGTTTTACATCAGATACAAACATCAAGATATATAGTGATGCAGATTGGGCAGGTAATCCTGATGATAGGAGATCAACTTATGGATACTTGTGTTATGTGGGAGATAAGTTAATTTCTTGGTGTTCAAAGAAGCAACACACAGTTGCTTTGTCATCTACAGAAGCAGAGTACAAAGGTATGGTTGAAGCTGCAAAGGAAGTGATATGGCGTAAGACTCTGATGGAGAGTTTTGACATCATTCAGAGTACACCCACTATTCATGGAGATAACATGAGTTCATTGTATTTAGCTGCTAACCCTGTGTTTCATGCCAAGACTAAACATATTGAGATTCAGTATCACTTTCTAAGGGAGAAGGTGATGGATAAAGAGATTGAAGTCATACATACTTCAACAAAAGATCAGATAGCTGATATGCTAACCAAAAGCTTGGATGGACCAAAGCTATAGAGATTCAAAGACATGGCAGGCATAAAGATGATAGATAAAACCTCAATTGATGATTGAGGGGGAGTTGTGGGTGCAGGGCAATCAACAATTGAAGTTTTGGGTGAAGAATTGAAGTCAAGGACTGAAGAAAAGATCAAGTCATGAAACATGAAGGAAATGCATATCCAAGAGATAAAGACGTGTATACATATGTACATTATTTTAGAGTCAGTTGAACCATCATATATTTTTGTATAGTCATGAGCTTGTGAAAATTTGCCTATATATACAAAGAAAATGTCGGGGCAAAGTAGAGAGATTATGTGAAAACAAGATTTGAGGAGAATTAGATGTCATTAGACTTTGAGAAGTGTGTAGAATCTCTCTCATTACTCAGAAATGAAAAATGTTGTGCCCGATCTTTCTGTGTATTCTCCTTTTGTGCTTGATCATTTCAAGAATCCTTTTGTAGATGTCTAAGTCCATAGTTAATTAGTCTATGGTTAAAGTTTTGGAGCCTAATTGTAAACAGGTTGTGAGAATTATGAGTAGGAACATTCATATGTGAAGAAGTCTTCACTGGTTCCTGAAACAGGCACAAAATTCTATGTTAATGTTTTGGTTAGTTCTCCTTCCACAGTGTACAATTTTGAGCAAGCAAGCACTCAATCTTTAAGTTGGAAGGTAAGCTACCTGTGACTAAAAGCATTTTCATAAACAGCTTCTAGATTAAGAGAACCAAGTGTTAGAAGTTACAGGTGTTTGAATCCACTTCTCACAAGAACAATTTTAGACATAGGTGACTTGTTAAGTTCATTTCTCAAGATCTACTGAGTCTTTT
>CM035431.1:53577374-53617374 GCA_020310875.1 Ceratopteris richardii | reverse complement strand
CCTTCTTTGACCTCTTGAAAATTCTTCTTTCCCACTACTTCCTCTGTTTCCTTGATTTGATCTTTCTCCTCTTTTATGTGCATTGAACTGCATAATTGAGCTTCCTTTTCTGTTTCTAGCTTTTCCTCGTTAAATTTGAAGTAGGTCTTATGTGAAGGTTTTGTCCATACTATCTTCAACCCCGAATCCACTAATCCACAACTGAATTCCTTCCTCACTTCAACCTCTTCTTCCATTATCACTGCTTTACCTTTTAGTAACCTTTTCTCTTCTCCAGGACTAACCTGTTTTGCCACTTCTTCTTGGACCTGTTTTCTTTGTGACTTCTCACTCAAATCTTCTGGTGTTTTAATTTTTTTAGAGGCTTGTACTGTCACATTTGGTGTGCTAGGTACTGATAAATTCAAACTTTTCAATAAAAAGTTTTCAATGTCACTCTCAGAATCTGAAGAGAATTGTGAAGAGCCTGCTATTCCCGACTTGTCCATTCTTGATTCTTCTATAACAATGAATTCCTCCTGCTTTTTTTCTTCTACTGGCACTTTTTCTGTCTCCGTCCTTTGTCAGGTTCTACTGCTGCTTTTCCTTTATTTTTCTTAGTCAATTTCCTTTTCTGTACAGGTTTCTTCTGAACCTTCTTCTTCACTACAAATGTAGTTCTGGTTTCAGGGGGTCCTTGTAGCTCTTTGAAATAAGCTAACCATTCCACTTCTTTTTTGACAAAAACTTCCTCAATTTCTGCTGCCATCATCTGATCATTCAGCTCTTCATAGTGTTCCACTTCTTCTTGGATCCAATCAGTTGCTTTACAAGAGTAGTCCTCCAACATCTTTTGATACTGAGCTTCATATACTGCCCTTTTATTGTTCCCTTGGGTCAAATAAGTATACAGTTGTTCTTTACTTGTTTGAGGTGGATGAGGTTCCTTTGAAGACTGAACTTCCTTTTGAGCAGCTTCATGCTCTTCCTTAGTTGCTTCCTCCTGTTCCAATTCTACCTTTCTGGGATCCAATCTTCTTTTCTTTACAAGAATGACTTCTTCTGAGATTCCCTTTCTTTTCCTTTCTGCTCCCCTCATGCTTGGTTGGGCTTCTGCTTCTCTTACAGACATAATCCTAGAAGGACTTTTGATTCCAGTCATCAAACTTCTGAAGTACTGAGCTTCTGGAGCAAACTTTAATTGATCCTCCATTCCTAAAACATGATATATAATTCTTGTCAAGAATTGTGCTCCATTCATGAACTTCCTTTGCTCCCGATGTTTGGTTGCTTCCTTCAATTGTTCATGCATGTATGGAGTTACATCCATCACCCCAAAAGGTTTGGTTCTGTCCTTATTATTGAACATGATTAATGTCACTGGTTTGTGTGGCATGGTGTATCTCGGTAGTTTTGGAAAACAGAAGTATTGAAGGAACATTCTGATAGCATACTCTTCATTTTCTTTTCCTTTAAAATCCGAGAATTTGGAATATCCTGCATAGGTAGCTTTATTTTTCTTGACAAAACTGTTGTCCAACTTGGTTCCCATGGAATAGAAGTGGAGAGCTGCCTTGATATGTTCCACCTTTATAGTAATATTCACTTCCTGGTTTTCTTTGTTCTTGATAGCACACCTGAAATATCCAACCTCTAGCAGACTATTATCACCTATGAGACTCTTTCAAAGTCTATGAAAAATAAAGGTTCATCCACCAGCTTGTGTAATCCTACTCCTTTCCATTTTTTGTAGTTGACTGCAATTCTTTGGAATTTGTAAAATTCCTGGCAGAGCATGGTGTACTTGTAACCTCCAACTCCCACAGTAAAAATATGATGTCCAATGATACCAAGGGTTTCTTTGAGTTCTTTGACTATCTTCTCTGCTTCTGGAATTTCTTGCTCTTCATCAGACTTAACTCCACTTCTTCTATTGCCACTTCATTGTCCAAGAACCAATGTCCTCTAGACAGAGTTATTGAGTCTGCTTTGAAATCATGGATGGGTAGTTCCTTTGGATTCACCATTCTGGAGAAAATATAGCATCACACAAAAGAAAACTCCACCCACATGAGTCTCAAGAAGCATAAATAAAATCACATTGGTCTTGAGATGTAATGAAAAAGAATGAAACAAAACTTAGAGAAATCCTGACTTTCCTATTTGTATCACAGATAAGAACTCAATTGAAGTGATCATTACATGTGTAGCAAGAGGTGCTCTCTTCTCTTCTGGCAGCTCTTATAAAGAAAGAAAATATTTGAAAAAAGAAGAACTTGAAAAAAATTGAATGAAAAAATAGACACCTGCTACATTACCACATATATCTTGCTTGTGCTATATAACTTATATAATTAAAAGAATTATAAAAGAAAAATGGATAATTTTTCTCTCTTCTTTTTTTTCTTCTTTTCTCTTTCTATATTTTTTTAATAATAATAATAATTTTTCTTTTTTTCTTCTTTTCTCTTTCTATTTTTTTTAATAATAATAATAATAATTTCCTCCACTTCCTTTCTTCCCCTCCTATTTCTCTTCTTAGAAAAAGGATGAGGTAGAACAAATTGAAATAATTTCCAAGATGTCATAATTTCTTCTCTGTAAAACTCTGAATTTCTTATCAAGAATCCTAAGTGTATATCAGATAATCATGTTATTTTCCCCATTGAATCAAATCTGATTTTTTTACCCAATAATATTTGATCCTTGTTGACTTTGTTCTAGGGATAAAACCCTCTTCTTTTGATAAGCTGTACTTGGAAGTTTTTGGCTTCCATATCCATTTATATCTGGGAATTTGTTTTGATGAGCAGTGCTTGTATGTACTCTGTTTCCACATTCTTCCTGTCTTGATGCCTTGATGCTTCTAACCATTCCATAGTTGCCAGCTTTCTTCTGTCTCTTCACCATCTTTTGTTCCTTCAATTTTCTCCTTTTTTTGATTGAATGAAATTTGATCATAAAGTGGTTCTATTGGTAATGCCTTTGTAACTTCTAATGAAAAAGTAAATCCTTCCAGGTCTGAGTCATGGGTATCCTGTTGATCTTCATGTTCTTCATCACTCCACAAAAGCATTAAAAACCTTTTGTCATTTACTGTCAATTTAAGCTTCATTTTTTCAAAATCCAAAATTACTTTTCCTTGCCTTAGCCATGGTTGTCCCAGAATCAATTTCTTAGTCATCATGTGATATGGCCATTCTTCACAATCTATTCTCATATATTCTTCATTGAACTTAACTTCAATAGATGGTGAAGATATGCTTTGTATTATCCGTCCTTCTAAAGTTTTGATAAGTGTTTTGCTTTCAGTCCTTTTTAGGTTAAACTTATCCAACAAAGCTGAACTGATCAAATTTACCTGTGCACCTGAATCTATTAAAACCTTGATTATTTCATCCTGAAAATTCATTGTTATAAGAGGCAAATGTTCTCTTACTCTTAGAGGTGTTTCACACAAAAGGACTTCTCTAAGATCTTTGATTTTTCTTATCCTTTCCTTTGCCTCCTGTTGAGCCTCCTTTCTAATGTTTTCCTCTTCTTCTTTCCTATTTTGAGCTTGATGTATTCTTCTCCATTCAGAAACAGTTAATGGAAGATCATACGTTTTTACTCTACATCCACTTATGAAATTTGGCATGATTTCTCCATCTATATTAGCTAGTTGGATAGCCCCACTGTTACTTATTTGATTGATAATATAAGGCCCATGTCCTTTTTTCTGAAATTTCTTCTGATGTTCTTTTACTGTGTATGCCAAAACTAGATCTCCTTCTTGTAAGCCCTTCTCTTTAATATGAACATCATAATAAGCTTTTTGCCTTTTCTTGTCTACATATATGCTCATGATTGCTTGAAGTCTAGAGGCTCCTAGTTTTTCCAATTCCACTACTCTCTCAGATAACTCATGTCCAGTCCACTTGTATTGAGTACCCACCCTTAGTGTTGGAATAAGGAATTCTATAGGCAGAATTGCATTTTGTCCATATACCACGTTAAATGGTGTGGTTCCTAGTGCAGTTTTGTATGCCACTCTGTAGGCCCATAGGACATGATTAAGTTGTAAATCCCAATCATTCCTATTTGTGTTTACCAATTTTGACAATATAGTGCAAAGTACTTTATTAGTACTTTCTGCTAATCCATTGGCTTGTGGGTGATATGGTGTTGAGAGCAGTATGGGCACCCAAGGACTGAGGAGACAAGGAAGCCAACGGAGAGAGTCAGAGCAAGGCGAAGGATTAAGTAGACAAAGCAGTCGACGCAGATCTGGCAGATAGGTCTTCAAATTTTTCCAAAATCAACATCTTTATAACAGTGATTTTTATCACTAACCATCATTGTAAATACCATTTCATATTTTTGTAGCTCCATTTTGTGCAAGCCAAGGAGTCCTTGAGCTTGAGGAGCTTTAGAAGTACCTACATATCAATTTTCGTATTTTTTAGACTCCGTTTAAGCCCTCAAATAGGCCCTAGAACCTAATTTTTAGCTAGGCCGGACAGTAGGTCTGGACAGGGCCAAAACCTAGTAAAAAACTATAAATAGATCTAGAGAGCTCATTTTTGGGGGTAGCTTGTAATTGAATTGAACTTGTATGAGCTTTTTGAAAGTAATCTAAGAACTCCATTGCTTCTCACTCTTTGTCTTACCGTGTGTGCACGTGTGTGTGTATGTGTGTGCATGTTAGTGTGCTTCTCACTCACACACTTGTGCCTTCACTTGCTCGAGGTCTTCATACCAACCTCTTGTCTTCCCGGATTGACATTAAAGGAGGTGCTACTCATCACTGAGCCTTTTGGAGGTATAAATCTGATCGGCCAAATGATATAGGAACAATCATGGTCTATGAGTTTAAAGATCCAGATAGCCCAGGCAGAGTGACCTACCTAGATCACGCTTCAGAGAGGATCTTTGTGGTTACAGAACATGATAGACATGCTTACACTTGGAAGGGTGAATTTGTTTTCCCCCAACCAAGATCGAACGTGTCCTATGGTCACCCTGGAGCTGGAACATCCCAAGCTCATGGAACTCAAAGAGACAGAAGTAGAGATAGGCCAGAAGTAAGCTTTGCCAACCCAGGGGGTAAAGAAAGAACAAGGACGGAAGCAAATAGAGTAGAACCTGAGGTACTTAGAGCTCCCAGGAACCAAAGGAATGCGGATGAGTTCCCTTTACCATGACCTAGAGAGCACACAAGGACTTTGAGGCCGACTCAGCTAGTTAAGTCCATGAAGAACTACTTCGATAGCACTGGAGATCCATACGATCATGTGGCTGAGTTTAGGCAAGTCTTGAGAGCTGAACAAGTGGAAGATCTGTTCACGCAGTACAATGCCTTTGGTCTAACCCTTAGGAACACTGCCCTGACATGGTTTCAGCCACTAAACGAGAGGGAGTTCAAGAGCATAGACCAACTTCTAGAGGCATTCATTATCGAATTCTCTAAAAGTGGCATAAGACATAACACTTCCTCGCTGATTCACAGCTTCAAGCAAACCCCTCAAGAAACCGTGAGACTTGCTGGAAGAAGATTTAGGCAATACTTAGAGAGATGCCCTGTCCCTGAGTTACCCACGCCAGCTAAGCAAGTGGCTTTGTTCTTGGATGGATTGCTAAGTACCAAATTGAGATCATATGTGTACTTGAAGGACCCTAGGACCATAGAAGAGTGTGTACGCATGTGCATTGACATTGAGGATAACCTAGGGGAAGAACTAGAGCTCTCCAAAATCTACAAAGACTCAGATGGTGCTTCTAGTCTCTCTTCCACTCAATCCACATCTATTGAGGAATTAGCAGAGAAGGTAGCTCAGAAACTAGGTATCACAAGCAAACAAATCCCAAGATTTACCCCAGTGAAAAGATGCTATACTTGTGGGGGTGACCATATGGCAAATGTATGCCCCATTATGGCTCAACCCCAAGTAAATCCTAGTAGCCAGTACTGCACCATAGAACGAAGATACACAAATCACACAGCACAAGACTTCCCATACAATAAGCAAGCAATTAGGCAAACCTACCCTCAGCCATACCCTCAACAAGGCAGATATCAGAGTCAATACCCACCACAACAGTATACTAGGCCTCAGCAAAATTACCAACCGCAATATCAGACCCAGCTGAGACCCCAGCCAGTGCTAGCACAGCAACCACCTGCTCCCGCTAATGTGATCCCGGTAAAGTATGCTGCTGCAGAAGAAAACCTGAATAGAGCCATAGTCCCTGTAACACCATTGCTTTCTGAAAGTGACCTGAGTGACCATAGCTTTGATTCGACGCATATTGACAGCCCTCAGGCCTACTACATGCAATCTCCTGAACATGGTGAGTCCTACTACAGTGAGGAACCGAGTGAACCTATTTGGGAGCCAGAGTACGCTAATGTCATGTACACAAACCCCAACTCCAGACCTCAACCTAGGCAAGTAAGACCCCCATTCCCTAGAGGACCATGCTTCAGATGTCAGGAAGATCATCTCATTCGTGATTGTCCCTTGCCTCCACCTACACAACCCCAGTCAGTGACGATCCAGGGCTATTGCCAGGAGTGTGGAAAGGAGCATCTCTTACGAGATTGTCCAAAGAATCCCAGCAATATGCCAAAAATCACTCCCATTAACGTTATTGGGTTAGTGGTAGACTCCACAGGAAGTGTCACTTCCACTGCACCGATACAAGTGGTCACTAGAGCCCAAGCTTTGCAGCAGAACCAAAGTGTAGGCCAGGAAAAGAGCCCAAATGTTAGTGAAACAGAGAGCATGACAAAGAAAAGGACTAGAGCTTGGAGAGATAGTCGTGAAAGAATGAAAAGGCAATGGGCAAAAAAGATGAGTGAACTCGAGGAAAGCCTCAGAGAAACAAAGGCCAGGATAACTGAACTCACATCTCAAACTCCCTCTCACACTACCCCACCACCACCATTCCCATCTCCATCCGACCCGCCACCTTCCAACCCACCTCACACAATTCCACCACCCCCAAGAGTAGGATCAGCCCTAGCAGATCCCACTCCCGAGGACCTTAATATGATGCTTAAAGCATATCAGGCTAGAATCCAAGAAGGGCCAAACGTAACTGATCATGAAAAGTGTTACCCTAGAGCAGAACTAGAGCTAGAACGAACCAAAATTTGTGCTAAGATGGTGGAATTGGCTCAGACCATGTTTGAAGCCAGTCGCCTCTTTAACATCTCTAGTTCAGCAAAGACACAGTTGCACTTTGATGGACTGTTAGAAAGAATAGAGAAGCTAATTGCACAATCAGAAAAGGAACCCGCCTCTCAACACAAGGACAAGGCAAGTGAAAGGGCAAGTCTTCCTGCCCAGGAAGCCTATGTGCCTAACTCTACGGAACCAGACACATCATCTTCTATGAATCGGTTCATACCAGAATTCCTACGAGAGATTCAAGAAGACAAATGGGCTAAGGAAAGTGAAGTCCCTCCTCCCATTGAACTTGTGGATGATGCACAGGACCAATTCCCACAAGACATCCCATCCATTTATGAGGAGCAAGAGAGCACCCACTCTCAGGAAAGATTAGACTTTGAGTCTAACTCTCTACAAGAATTACCCCACTTCACAGGCCCATGGGAAGCTAAGTCTACTTGTATGAGAGCACCCACGGTCATGGTATGAAATGAGGACTCAGTCATACCTAGGAACACAGAGGTGGTGAGAAACACTAAAGTACAGTGCAACCTCACCTTAGAAGAACTACTCAAAGTAAGGCCAGAGCTATGGAAACATGTAGCCAAACAAGTACCAGAGATAGCAAAACCTCGTTCCCAGGTAGGATCCCAGAGAACAGTGCCAGAAATACCCTTGGACAAAATAGGAGACATGAGTGATGGCAAAGACGGAAACACGTATCTTCCTATCACCCATCAAGAATACACCACCAAGGCCATTTTAGACTCAGGCGCAGGAGTTGCAATTGCTAACACTTCCCTATGGAAGCATTGGGGCAAGCCAGCACTCAGGCCCACAAGGATGAAATTGCAAATGGCCGATGGTCACATAGAGAGACCCCTAGGGTTGTTAGAAGGAATAACTCTCACCACCTGTGGTGTTGAGTTCGAGCACACATTTGCTATATGTGATTTTAGCAAAAATCATGCCTATGAAATGATCTTGGGACGACCCTTTATGCGACAGTTGCAAGTGGTACAGGACTGGGGAACCAATTCCTTGTACCTGCAACACTTAGGTGTTACGACCAAAGTGAATCTCAAAGATTACTCTCATAGAGATGTCCCTCCTATCCAATGGAATCCCATCCATAGAGCCAAAGATGATACAGAGTCGGTGCACTCCATAGGATCAGGATCCTCATGGATGCATGAAGACACCCACTTATGGATGTGCAAAGTAGCAGTAGAAGAAGAGAAGAGAGAAGAAGCCAGAGAGATAGGTGCAAAAGAAACACATAGATCAATTCAAGACCCAGCCTATACACCTGTAGTCTTTCCTGACGAAGAATTTGAACCCCATGGCTGGGCAGAAATCTTAGCAACAATGGATGTAGCCATCAATGAGGAACAATGGACACCCCACTGTGATGAGGATGGCTATGACATTTAAGTTTTCTCCATAGAGCCAATCATGGGAGAGGCAGTGTTAGAAGAGTGCAAACCTAGCCCTGATGCATTCGAGGATGCGAGTGACTCCGATCTAGAGTCAATCATTATGGACCCACCTTTTGCATCAGATGAAGAATACTTCTATGAAGTAGAATTTCAACCCCAGAGGCACGGAGAGCTTACAAATGATATAAGGCTAGCCACACATGTAACCCCTAAGGAAGAAGGAAAGAAAAGGAAGAAGAAAGAAGTCACACCAGAAGAGGAAGAATCTTTGTTTGAGGTCCCGGAAAACTTTAAAAAATATGAGATAGACGATAGAAGAGTCATGGTAAGAATGCCTAAAAGAGAGGCTCAATCAGGAGAGGCCTATGATAACAAAGAAACCACTAAGAAAATAGTGGTAGCCATAGAGGAAGGAGAAGAGAGATGCACTTACATAGGACATGACCTGACGGAAGAAGAAGAGCAAGAATTGATAGCCTTGCTAAGAGAATACAGAGATGTATTCGCTTGGAGTTACAAGGATTTGAAGGGTGTTGATCCAGACATATGCTCACACACTATCCCCATGACCTCAGATGCCAAACCTTCTAAGCAAAAGCCATACACATACAATGATAATTATGCTGCTAAGATCAAAGAGGAGATAGATAGACTGGTTGAAGTTGGATTCATCTATGAAATTGAGCACACTGAGTGGGTATCCCCCATCGTAGTGGTGCCCAAGAAAAATGGAAAGCTGCGTGTATGCATTAACTTAAAGAAGGTCAATGCAGCCACAATTCGAGATAACTATCCGCTTCCTATCACAGAACATCTCTTAGAAAGAGTAGCAGGCAAGGAAGTGTACAGCTTCCTTGATGGATTTTCGGGCTACAATCAAGTAGCCATAGCTCTAGAAGATCAACACAAGACGGCTTTTGCCACTGAATGGGGCATTTTTGCCTTTAGAGTAATGCCATTTGGGCTTACCAATGCACCAGCTACCTTCCAGAGGCTGATGTGCCATGTATTTAAAGAGTTCCTGAGGAAGAACTTAGAAGTCTATGTTGATGATCTTTGTGCTCATTCCAACATCAGACAAACCCATATTCCTAAACTCAGACAAATCTTTGACAAATGTAGAGAATATCAAGTCTGCCTGAACCCAGAAAAGTGCGTTTTTATGGTCAAGCAAGGCAAGATTTTAGGACACATAGTGTCAAAGAATGGCATATCCACTGATGAAGAGAAAGTGAGAGCCATAGCAGAGCTACCTAGGCCAAATAATGTCAAGGAAGTACAAGCTTTCATGGGGCATTGCGGTTATTACCGACGATTTATACACATGTATGCCATCATAGCAAAGCCTCTGTATGGACTTTTGACTAACTTTGAGTGGACTGACGAATGTGAGAATTCCTTCAATGAGCTTAAACGGCGATTATGTTCAGCACCAATCTTGACCACACCAGATTGGAATAAGCCTTTCCATGTTCATGTGGATGCATCCAATTATGCTATTGGGTGTGTACTCGCGCAACCTACCGGTGAAGGTAATATGGATCTTCCAATTGCCTATGCTAGTAGACAATTGAATGCAGCTGAACGAAAATATACCACTACGGAGAGAGAAGGATTAGGCATGGTATATGCAGTTAAAAAGTTTAGACATTACTTGCTTGCAAATAAGTTTAAATTTTTTACTGACCATCAGGCACTGCTATATCTCGTGAACAAGCCATGCAATACAGGAAGATTAGTAAGATGGTTTCTCTTGCTAATGGAATATGATTTCAAGGTTGTGGTAAGGAAAGGGAAGACTCACTTGAGAGCAGATCATCTCTCTAGGCTCACATCTGGAGAAGCCCCACAAGGAGTGTCAGATGACCTTCCTGATGCTTACTTGTTTAATTTGGAAGTGGTGCCGCAGTGTGCTAAGCCATTAGTGCCAGTATTGACATACGGGCCTAACCACCCAGTAATAAACACACAGGATAAAGAGGTAGTAAAAGCCCAAAAGTATCACATCATGGCAGGAAGTATGTACAAGCACACGGATCAAGGGATCTTGGCTTGTTGTGTGGAAGAGGATGAGTACGCTAAATGGTTGCAATTAGCACATGTAGGTGAATTAGAGCAACACTACTCAAAGCAACGAACCCTACAGACACTAAGGAGACTCGGAGTGCATTGACCAACTATGGAAGCTGATGTCCAAAAGTTGTGCAAAGAATGTCCAATCTGTTGCACTAAACCACCTGTGGAACATGCCACTCTTCATCAAGTATCCATAATGCCAGATTGGAGTGAACCACTAGTATCTTTCCTGAGGACGAAAACATTCCCTCCCGACATGACTCTGGCAAGGAAAAGGAGTTTAGAACAAGAAGCCCAGGATTACTCACTCATTGGTGATAATCTATACAAGCGTGGTAAAGATGGTTACCTGAGACTATGTGTCCATGAGATTGAATATCTCAAGATCTTGGAAACTGCTCATCAAGGTGTAGCAGGAGGACACTCTGGACCAGATCGGGTGATCAAGGCAACACTATTTGCGGGCTTCTGGTGGCCGACCCTTCACATGGATGCACATACCTATGTGAGAGGGTGTGATGTTTGTCAGAGAACTCAGTATCCTATATGCAAAGATGAGATGCCACTGAAACCTATGATGGGTGGACGAGCATTCTCTAAGTGGGGAATAGACTTTGTAGGTCCTATTAATCCCCCAACTAAGGGTTCTCATGCTGAATATATCATTGTGGCCACGAATTATCTAACCAAGTGGGTAGAAGTGAAAGCTACCACGAAGAATGATGCACCAACAACAACTAAGTTCTTATTTGAGAATGTGTTCACTAGATATGGGCTACCTATAGAGCTAGTTAGTGATAGAGGCACTCATTTCTTGAATGAAATTATTGAAAATCTGCTCCAAGAATTCTTGGTAGTAAATAAGAAGTCTGCCCCCTATCACCCCCAAGCTAATGGCCAGGCTGAGAGCACAAATAAGATCTTATGCAATGTACTGACGAAATTAGTGAACAATAAACGCTCTGATTAGGACAAACAGCTACACCATGCTGTTTGGGCATACCGAGTTGCCTACAAAACGGTACTCCAAGCCACTCCCTTTCAAATGGTATTTGGTCAAAATGTTGTGCTACCTTTAGACTTTTTGATACCTACATTGAAATTGGCACAAGAGCATGAATGGACGGGTCATGAACTCTCTTCTAGACTTTTTGACCTTGAACGATTAGGAGAAACAAGACTGAGAGTGGCTGCAGGGATATATGCAGCTAAGAAACGCCAGAAGGCATACTTTGATGCCCATGTTAAGGATAAAGGTTTGAAGGCAGGCGACCTAGTACTAGTATACACGTTGAAACAACATGCGAGGAAACTGGAGAAGAGAGGCTACGGACCCATGATCATTAATAGAATCTCAACAAGTGGAGCAGTGCAACCAGCCACATTAGAAGGCGATGTTCTCCCAAGCTACATAAGCGGATGCAAGGTCAAGTTATATCAGGAACCTCTCACAGAGGAAATGCTAAGTCGACTCAATATTGCTAAGAAATGCAAAGAAGAAGAAAAGCGAATTCGCGAAGAAGCTCAAGCAGAAGCATTGGAACGCATCCGGAGAATGAAGATGAGAAGACAAGGTAGAGAGCAACCTAGGATAGATGCATATGCAGATCAAGGATATCATGTGGCTATGTGTGAAGTTTCAGGTATCAGCTCTCATAGGATAATTGATCGACGTCCTTTTATAACCTTAGATATAGGACAAGGAAAGGGTGCAAGGACTGTAAGAGCCTTGATTGACTCAGGTGCAGCCACTAGTGCTGTTAAATTGTCTTACTGTCAAGAGTTGAAATTAATTGTCAATCCTATAGAAGCATATCTCATAGGATTGGGAGGTGTGGAAACCCCTTGCATGGGCGAGGTGGAACTTCCCATCTACATTCAAGACGAAGTAATGACAGTCAAAGTACTAGTGTGTCAAGATGAGGACCTCACTGAGCCTCTTGTCTTGGGTCAGGACTGGATCTATGATCATGCAGTCAACCTAAACCTAAGAAGTGGACTTCTTCAGGTTGGGTAAATCATAGCCGAATTACAATTGAAATGGAAAATGAGGCACTCAAGGAACTAGGTAAAGCACGAACTCCTGGTCCTTCCAGGGGCACACATGAAGTTGACAATGCTATTCTTGTCCAAAACTGTATGATGCAGAAAGAGGATTGTTTCAACAACGAAGTCAAGGATAAGACGGCACTCCCTTCTTTTCCAAAGGCCAGAAGGATGAAGCAACCAACGGCAGATCAAATACAGAGAAAGCAGAGCACTACCTATACTGGAAGCCAAAAAAAGGAGCAAAGCAGATTGTTTTAGCCGTTGAAACAAGTATGGATGCGGAAAGGCGAACACCCTGTTGCGACCAGGCCAATCCCACAGCCAAAACCTCTTATTAGTAGTCAACAACATGACACTAATAAGAAGTCTTTCATAAATTCTTCTATGAAAGTAAAGTCTATTTGGATACCCAAGAAGTCGATGAAGGCTAGCCCACAATCACGACAAATCTGGGTGCCTAGGGCTTGCTTGCGGGCTCAAATAGCTACACCAAGGCCACACCCTCTACAACATGTTTCACTCACTCGAACATCTGATGCCCAGTCTTACACATCACGCACGGCCACATATTCTTCCATGCGCACAAGTAGAATCACTCGTAAATGGGTCCCTAAAAAGCCTCATTTTCAAGCAGATACTCCTATCAAACCTTCCAGAGTCTCCACAAAATCAAGATCAAAACCCATCCACTGCATTTGGCAACCTAAAACTTGTAATAAACCCCCGGACCCCAGTTGTAAATCCATGTACACCTACTAACTACATCACTCTCACACTACATCATTCCACTTAGCTCCTAGGTCTACCCAACTCCTAACTACACACACAAGCATCGCGCACTCACTGACTGACTGACTTATCACTAAAAGCTCATGTTAATGTTGTAACGAGGACACAGTGTCATTTTTGTGTCCATTGCAATGTTAACATTTATTCATATATTCTCACAGAACCGGTTGCGAATTTTTCAACATGGCTGAGGCGGCACGAACTAGCTCTCAAACAGAAACGAGCCAGCAAGTGGTGGACTTAGATAGTTTACCCGTTTTGCCTGAGACAAATGAAAGACCAAAAGAATTGCAGGCCATCAAAATCATACCTATAGCGGACCCTCCCAATGGCCATACCATGCCCATAGGAAAAACTTCCCACTAGTTTAGTGAAGTTGCAGGACCCTTGGGAGAGGGAACATACCTATGGGAATCAGAGTTGGACTTCAATGGGAAGCAAGGTAAATACCATTTCTTTACAAGAGAATTCGAGAAGTTACAAAATGCAGAAGGTCTACGTTCGGTATGGGAGAAGGTAGGATTGGATGCATATTTCAGTGCACGGCTCCCAAAGCCTGACTTCATGCGATGCTACTATCTCATCAACACCTTGAGTCCAAACAAGAACCCAAAAGGTGCAAGCTCATTTGTGATCCCATCTCTAACAAAAGGAAATGAGCTCAAGAGGTTTAGGTTATCCAATAACTTGGTGAGAGAGGCCCTAGATATGCGCGGAATGCATATTCCTACAGAGAAGGAGACCCTAGTGCCTGATTACATGAAGAATTGAAGCCTCACCAAACTCAAGGACATGGTGTCCATGACGCCTAATATTGCAATACACCTTCGCATGTGCATGCAACACTTTGCTTTTCCTGCCCAAGATAGATTCACCATGCCACCCAAAAAGATATGGTTTAGTTTGTCTGGCAGAGACACAGAGCTTCACCATCAACTTACCCCACTGGATAATTGATCAGATACACCTAGCCCACAAACGATGGCCGCGGAAGCATGTTTTATATGGATGTTGTGCTCTAGCTAGAACATTTATAGATGTCTGGCTTATGACATCCCTATTCAACGGGCCCTGATGTGGAATCAAGTAGAGCAGTTCAGAGGCAGGACATCCACTGGACCCCCTTCTAAGAAGATGAGAGGAACTATCCAAGTCCCTTGTGCTCAACCACGTGGAGCCACCCTAACACCGGATGTTACCCCTCCACCCCGAAGAGTCCGACCATTCACACTCCGACTTCCAAGACGCAGCATCGATGGTCCTAACTTGATATTCCCTCCCATCCCAATCGATCTTGAATTTCCCGGAGGTGCACCTTTGGAAGAACTCACGAATGAAGATTTTGAACAATTATTACAAGATGTAGAGCTGGAGGCAGAAGAGGCACAACAAGTGGAGAATGTGCAAACGTAGGCAACAACCTCCCAAGTACCTGTCACCACAGTTGAAGTGGATGAAAAGGATGATGAAGATGTAGAACAGGAGGAAGATGAGGAGGATTATGATCAAGAGCATCAAGGTGAGCAACAAGAAGTGCCAGAACTTGTAGGTGCACCTGCATATACAGCTCAGCTATAAAGGTTATACGACACAATCAAAGCAGTACAAGAAAGGCATCAACTCTCTCTTGTGTCAGGTCAAGCTTTGATGCAAGAAATGCTATCAGATGATGGGGTGGATCAACATTTCATTGACACCCTCAAATTAGTGTCAGAATCTTTAGGAGTTCCGGAGGCTGTCCACACTGCAGTCCGCCAGTCCGTGAGGTATGACAAACACAGAGTCGACACATTACCACGAGCAGGTAAGACTATCAGGATGCCCGTCACAGAACAAGAAGTAACCATTGAAGCCACAGCTACCCCCACCACCACCATTGACCTCTCTGCTGAAACCTTTGTTCAGACATCACCCATCTCACCCCAGCACCCCCCATCACCACCTTCTCCACCCCCACCACCACCTCCCACCATGGAAGAAACGGCAGTCATCACCTCTACCTTCACTTATAACCCAACCTCATTCACATCATTCTCATTTCGAGAACCCACCTCACAAGACACCCTCTTCTCCTTCATCACCAATCCCTTGTACACCTCAACCCTTCTATCCTCCGAACCCATAATTGGCCATCCCATAATTCCAAGTGTGGTTGGAAACCCGACACCCACAGAAGATACCCTGTGTTTCCCAGCCTATCCCCCAATACGGATACCTCCATTCCATGACCCTCCCTTCCCAGCTGTCCCCTACACCTCATTCAACCTAACCGCACCACCCCAACAACCATCCTTCGTAGTGCAGCCCATCAGCACTCCAATGTTTCAGAGGCACATTTCCCCAATGTTCGCAACGACATCAATCTACAGGAACACCACACTCACTTCACCTACCATACCCACCTACATGGTAGCCCTTGTACACACCACTCTGTCTGACCCAATGGACATTTCACCCACCACAGCACCTCTCCCCACAATTCTACCCTCTCCCCCTCCACTACCCCTCACCTCACCACTCAACACATCATTAGCAGACACAGCATTCACTACCTCCCTTCCCATTCCCACCTCCCTTGCATTCCAAACTTTTCCCCTTGCATCTCATAATGTAAATAGCACGTTCACTACATTACTTCAGTGTGCACATCAACTACAAGAAGAATACCATCAATTGGAAGAACGCATTGTTGCCCTCCAAGCAGAATCTCAGCGTCTACAAGCTAGAGTCAACACTCTCGAAGATGATTACCAAACACTTCTCTTAGAACATACCACCTTATAATAGGCTCACACAGAATTGGAATCGAAAATTTCGACAGTGGATGATCAAGCAATGAAGGAACTGGAAAGTATGCTCGAGTCCCAAATGATATCCAATGCTACACTTAGACGCAATCTTGGGCTATTAAGAAAGCATATGGCAGCAGCACTAGAAGAGAACAAGAGGCTTCAGCAACAAAACCAAGACAACTTTGAAGCGGCTATGGAAGGAACTGCAGGAGCAACCATTAGCCCTACCAAGTATAGAGCAGTTCCATCTGAAGACATTCGCATCTTACTCGAAGAGCATGCAAACTTCTTGGAGTCATATGAAAAGTTAGAGGTTGAATGTGCAGATCTAAAGAAGCAGATAGCCAGTGCCCCCATAGCTCAACGGGAGCAAATAATCTTGCAACACTCTACAGAAGAAGTAGAGACCCTCCGAAAACAGGTGGCAGAACTCCAACCATGCCTCTTACCATATGAAAGGCCACCCTCGCCAACTGAAGAACCAAAACCTGAAACAGTTGTGGAAATCCCTGTCGATGATAGCTATGAAGAGCCGTACGAGCCGATGCCCACACCCGGTGGTCGGGTAACAGAAGAAGGACAAGACACTTTAGAAATTGGAGTTCCAGATTGGGTGAAAAGGATCGAGAAAGTAGGAAAGACACATGATGATCGCATTGCCGTGCAAATACAATCTCTCACAAATTTGGAAGAAACTGTCCTTCGATCTTCTTACTTTCAGAACCTATCCCACCAACGCTTGATCACAACATAAGAGATGCAATACATGCCTTACTTTGTCTTGCTACATGATTATAATGCAGAAGTTAGAAGGCATACAGGGAAGGAGCCCACATTCGCCACTCAATTTGAGCCAGCAGACTTACCGGCAGATGCCCGTGCTGGCTCGATCTTCCAACCCAATTGGCGTGCACGTCTAACCGATTACCCTGAGATGATGAGCACATGGGCAACCATGCCACTGTACATCAAGTATAATCCATGCTATTGCCCAATGGTACGTCGCACATCCTGGCAAGCATTTGCAATCAAGGTACGCAACAATAAAGAATGCTCGGCTTGGGTTAACTATCCATATTTTGCTCCGCCTCAAGGGACCCCAACCGTAGTCTACATGATATCAACAATTCGACACTGGTCTACTCGTCTAAATAATGTACCCGACATAGCAGCAAAAATGTGTATGAAAATATTCGAGCTCATGACCATTGTCTTCAAAACCTTTCAAAAGGTACAAGCTCCATACATCTCTGCCCTTGGATTCTCTCAAGGTAACAAGGATTTAGTCTACGACATGAGCCAGACTCCCTCGGTTACTATAATCTTTGCCTAGCATGCACGAATAAAGTACTTACCCGCATGCTTCAAGCAGACATTTGAGGAAATGTTCTCTACGGGATTCTGGGAATATCATTTGGAAATTTTCATTCCCAGACCAACACATTTGCTACATCTATTTGCAGTAGAACAAGCCATCCATGCAGATCAGTTACATCTACCACATCCAGACATTCCAGGACCAATTGATTCGGATCGCATGATGACAGATTTGGCCCAAGGACTACGCATACAAGAACATGAACTTGCCACTCATGTGGTGGACTATTACATCCAGCACTCCCAGCAACAAGAGTCTGTCAGAGACGACAAACACGAGAGAGGGGGGGGTGTTGAGAGCAGTATGGGCACCCAAGGACAAAGCCAGCGGAGAGAGTCAGAGCAAGGCGAAGGATTAAGTAGACAAAGGAGTCGATGCAGATCTGGCAGATAGGTCTTCAAATTTTTCCAAAATCAACATCTTTATAACAGTGATTTTTATCACTAACCATCATTGTAAATACCATTTCATATTTTTGTAGCTCCATTTTGTGCAAGCCAAGGAGTCCTTGAGCTTGAGGAGCTTTAGAAGTACCTACATATCAATTTTCGTATTTTTTAGACTCCGTTTAAGCCCTCAAATAGGCCCTGGAACTTAATTTTTAGCTAGGCTGGACACTAGGTCTAGACAGGGCCAAAACCTAGTCAAAAACTATAAATAGAGCTAGAGAGCTCATTTTTGGGGGTAGCTTGTAATTGAATTGAACTTGTATGAGCTTTTTGAAAGTAATCTAAGAACTCCATTGCTTCTCACTCTTTGTCTTACCGTGTGTGCGCGTGTGTGTATGTGTATGCATGTTAGTGTGCTTCTCACTCACACACTTGTGCCTTCACTTGCTCGAGGTCTTCATACCAACCTCTTGTCTTCCCGGATTGACATTAAAGGAGGTGCTACTCATCACGGAGCTACATATGGGGCTGACTTTCTATGACTGATCATAAAATACTCAGTTATGTTTTCTATGATTTGGTTCAAAAAATGAGTTCCCCTATCACTTACTAATTCAATTGGTAATCCAAATCTGGTGATGATATTTTCATAGAGAAATCTGGCAGTGGTCTGAGCATCATTCCTTTTTGTAGCCTTGGCCTCTGCCCATTTAGTCAGGTAATCTGTGGCTACTAGTATGTATTGAACATGGGACTGTTTTGCTGGAGGATGTATGAGTCCAATGAAATCCAACCCCCATTTACTAAATGCTCTTGCTGAAATCAGTGGTACTAATAGCATATTGTCTCTTTTATTTGGTTGACTCACCCTCTGACAAATGTCACATCTTTTCACATATGTTCTTGCATCAGGAAATAGAGTTGGCCACCAATATCCAGAGTATAATATGAGTTTAGCAGTCCTATCACTTGAAAAATGTCCTCCTGCCACTCCAGAATGTGCCATTTCTAACATTTCCACATATTTATCTTCAGGAACACAAATTCTTAAATATCCATCCATCCCTTTCTTCTACAATTGATCTCCTATCAGTTGATACTCTTCAAAAATCATTTGTAGATTCTTTGAGTCTGCACTATCTCTTACTGGCTTTCCTTTCTTATTTCTTTTCAACTCCTCAATTATGTTTGCACTCCAATCTGGATTTTTCTGAAACCAGTATAAGGTTATAACTTCTGAATTTCGCAAGGATTAGCATTTCCAACAATTGGAAATATACTTTTTTACATCTTGAATCTTATTAGGCCAATGTACTCCCATCCTATTGAGTTTACTTAGGGTGACTATCATGGAAGCATGAGTACAAGGGTTCCAATAGTGAGCTCTTCTCAAATATTCCTGCTGCTCCTCTTCTGGAGTACAATATTCCAATATACCCATATGATTGAGATGATACAAATGCCCAGCTAGTAGCATAAAATTCCTACTTTGTAATACCACATGTGTGTTGTTTCCAAATGTTCTGCAGGGTCCCATGGTTAGCAAAGGTACTAAAGCCATGGCCCATTCAGGAATACTTTCTACTTTGAACAGATATGTATCTGGCAAGTCATCATCTAAAGGTGAACTTGGCTCTTTCACTTGGATCCTGGACAAATGGTATGCTCTCAAATGAGTCTTTCCTTTTCTAACCACTACCTCAAACTCAAACTCCATCAGTAGAAGAAACCATCTGACTATCCTACCAGTGTGACAAGGTTTGTTTACTAGGTAGAGTAAAGCTTGGTGATCCACAAAGAATTTAAACTTGTTGGCCAAAAGGTAATGTCTATATTTTTTCACAGCAAATATCATTCCCAACCCTTCCCTCTCAGTGGTTGTGTAATTTTTCTCTCTTGAATTCAGTTTCCTACTAGCATAAGCAACTGGAAAGTCTAATTTGCTCCCTTCTATTGGTTGTGCTAACACACATCCCAAAGCATAATTTGAAGCATCCACATGGACATGGAAAATTTTATCCCACTATGGGGTTTTTAGAATTGGTGTTGTTACCAAACAAGTTTTTAGAGTCTCAAAAGCTTGGTCACACTCTTTGGTCCACTCAAATTTTGTGATTAAGGCATACAAAGGTTTTGCAATGTCAGCAAACTTGTGTAAAAATTTTCTATAATACCCGCAATGTCCCATGAAAGTTTAAAGTTCCTTTACATTTGTTGGTCTTGGAAGTTCCACTATGGCCTTAATTTTTCTTTCATCTGTTGAAATTCCATTTCTAGAAAATATATGACCCAACATTCTCCCTTGCCTCACAAAGAACACACATTTTTCTGGATTTAAATATACTCTGTATGTTCTACATTTTTTGAATATATTTTCCAGATCCTTTAAATGATCTTGTCTTTTTAATAAAAAAGTGCAAAGATCATCCACATAGATTTCCATGATATTTCTAAGGAATTCCTTGAATATGTGACACATTAGTCTTTGAAAAGTTGCTGGGGCATTAGTTAAACCAAAAGGCATAACCCTAAAAGCATAAATTCCCCATTCTGTAGAAAAGGCAGTTTTATGTTGGTCTTCCAAGGCTATGGGTACCTGATTGTATCCTGAAAAACCATCCAAAAAACTATAGACCTCCTTACCCGCAACTCTTTCCAAAAGATGGTCTGTTATGGGTAATGGATAGCTATCCCTTATAGTTGCATCATTCACCTTTTTCAAGTTAATGCATACCCTAAGTTTCCCATTCTTTTTTGGTACTACAACTATAGGAGATATCCACTTTGTGTACTCAATCTCATAGATGAAAATGGCAGCCAGCAGCTTGTCAATTTGTTCCTTTATTTTAGCAAAATATTTGTCATTGAATGTGTAGTGTCTTTGTTTGCTAGGTTTTGCATCACGTGTAATAGGAATCTTATGCTCACAGATTTTAGGGTCAATTCCTTTCAAATCTTTATAGCTGTAAGCAAACACATCCCTATAGTTTCTAGCCACATTTCTTAATGCTTCCTCCTCTTGATTTGTCATGTCATTAGCTATTACAATATGTCTTTCTTCCCCCTCTTCCTGGGTGATCATTACCCTCTTAGTTTGTTCCTCATTGTCATATGCCTCTCCTTTTTTCTTTTCTCTCTTTGGTTTCATTTTTAGAAGTAGTCTGTCTTCCACTTCATAAGTATTGAAATTTGCAGGTACATCAAACTGTTGATCTTTGTTTGTCATTTTCTTTTTTTTTTCATCCTCTTGATCTTTTTTATTTCCTTGTGTTTGTTTTTTCTATATTTGCCTAAGATTTGTCTTTTATTGCATCTGTAGCTTTTACTTCTTCCAAATATTGTGTTTTACCATTTTTCAATATCATTTCTTCTTCCTAGTCCTCTTCTGTTTTTGATACCTTTATCATTTGTATTCCTATGTGAAAGATATCATATCCTTCTTCATTTTGGAATTTCACTCCCACATACTCATCATTGGCTAGATCCATGGTAGCCAAAATCTGGTTCCAACCATAAGGCTCAAATTCTTCATCTTTGAATTTTTGTGGTATATAGATCTCATCCTGTAATTTTCTTCCTTCTACACAATCTTCTTTTCTTAACCTTCTTTTTCTATCTGTGAGGTTCCTTATCACATTGCATTTCCATATTGATGTTTCTGTTTCATTCTGATCTTCAATCTCTGATTCTTCACTTAATTCTTGATTTTGATGTATTTTGGACCATTCTTGAGGGGACATGTCACAAAATTGACCATTTCTTAGATTCACTCTGGTTATCCTTCCTTTGCTTTGAAGATATAGGCAATCATTACCCCAATCTTGCACAATTTGCATTTGTCTCATAAATGGTCTTCCTAGGATAATTTCATATGAAGTGGATTGTGGAAATTCAACTATGGCAAAAGTATGCTCTATTTCTACTCCACATATTTCCACAATCACCTTTTCCCATATTCCTAGGGGTTTTTCTATGTGTCCATCTGCAAGTTGTAATCTCATTTTAGTGGGTACTAATTCATTTTTTCCCCATCTTTCCCAAGTTTGTTTAGTCATGATAGCCACACCTGATCCACTATCCAATATAGCTTTGGCATGATTTTTACCAAATTGTATTCTCAGTGTTGAGTTCCCTTCTTCTCCTTCACAATATCCTCCTATTTTATCAATAGGAATGTACAACAACTCCTCCAATTCTTGTTGCTATGAATCAAAATTCTCTGGTATTGCTTCCCACTTTTTCATGTGTTGCAAGTGAGGATTTTGTTTTACCAATTCTTCCATTGTGGTGTGGTATAAAATTGTACATTGCTTGTCTATATTGATTTGGAAGGCTATTTGTGCATTATCTTCTAGATCAATAGTTTTCCTTTTTTTTGTTGCATTTGCTTCCCTAACTGTTGTTGGACAATTGTCAGGTTCCCTCATTTTAAGTTGTGTTTCTTGTATGATTTGTTTGCATCTTTGCATTCTTTCATGATGTAAATCTGGCATAGGGTAAGCCATTACATGATCTGTAGGATTTGGTCCCTCTTGAATTCTTCCCTTGTATGCTCTTATCAAAGTTTCCAAACTTTGTGAATTTTTTGCCCCTTGCTGAGTTGGTTTATTCTGAGGTTGACTATTGTTTGACTGTTCTATAATCTCTTCTTCCAAATTTTTTTCCCATTCTCATTTTTTTCTCCCATCTCCCTTTTTGTCTGTTTTTCTTTTCCTTTGGAAATGAATTCTTCTTTTGTTCCTTAGTTGTTTCCTGTTGTTTAACTTGTGCTCTTGTTATAGCATTTACATTTACTTGATCATGGTCACTCAATTCTTCTTGCTCCATTATGTTGACTATTTTTAATGGTATGTTATTAGATGTGTTTTGTTGTTTTTGAGGGTTTCTTGGACAATCCTTTATTAGGTGTTCCCTGCCACAATCCTTGCAATAAGCTCCTTCTATCCGTAGTGTAGGAGGTTGTGGTCAGTCTCTAATGAAATGTTCCCCTCCACATCTATAACAAGTTATTTTTTGACTCCCTTTGAACTAAGGTTTCTGATTGGACATGTAATTATTGGTTAAGTACATGAATGTGGCTGTATCCATTTCAATTCTCCCATTTCCCAAATCTAGGGCTTGCAGTTCTGGTTCTCTCAGCTCATATCCTTCCCACTCTTCCTGATATCCTTCATTCCAATGATAATCCTCTCTGTAAGATGATCTTAGTCTTGAGCTTTCTTCTTCTATTGGAGTGTATTTGACTGGTACCACATTTGTTGGTAATGGTGGTTGTTGCCCAAGTACAGGTCTTGGTTGCTCAACAAATCCAGATGCTCTTTGTAAATTATGTTGGTTCACATATTCTCTCTCCTTTATGGGTTGTTTATTGTAGAAACATTCTTCTCTGGTATGGTTTGTCCATTTTCTTTCCAATGTACAGTATTTGAGTGTTTTCCTATCTTGCAAGTGTTGTGGTTTTTGATATGGACATTGTTGTACCAAATGATTTTCTCCACAGTTATAGCATTTCTTATTTGTTGATATCCTGGTGTTCATCAGATTTGTCTTGGTGCTAACTTCTAGGGCTTTGGCAATTGCCTATGCTAATTCTTCTGCTGGTGGGATTTTATCTTCATTTGTTCTTGGTTGATCAAATGCTAATAGATCTTGTCCCCTGTTATCCTCTAAGTCTATTGCTTCCTTAACACATGCTCCTAGGTCAGGGCACCTTCTATAATATACCAAGGTTCTTAATTGGGCACTTCTCAATCCTTCTATGAATAGAGATACTTGTCTTGCCATGGAATGCACTTCCTCTCTGGGACATCTGTCAATGTATTGCTTGAATCTCCTAGCTGCCTCTCTGACATTTTCATCTTTTTGCTGTTTAAAGCTATGTATCAAGGTAGTTGTACTATGTTTTATTCCAATTTTTTAGAATTCCCCTATGAAGGCTTCTAGGAAAGATTCAATATCCGGATACATTTACTTTCTCAAGGGAATGAACTGTTAGACTACGGGACAAAACGGCCACTATTCAGGCCAGTGTTGAATTGATGCTTTGTTCTAACTGTCAGAACGTGTCTACTCAAGTCGTGGGTTCTTGGGAGTGGAAGGGGTCTGTAAAAAACAGAGGCCCTTAGACTTGATTTTCCCAGGCTAACCACTTTAGACCTATCAATGCCTTGAAGTCCAACTCTATCGAACCACAACCACACTCGTAATCTTATAGTTCATAATCAAACTCGTTCAAGCCTCCCGACTACCCTAAAAGGGTTTACTGCTCCGTTCCTACCTTACTGTACTGTGAGAGACCTGAATAGCACTTCCACCTTACCGAAGAGGTACGTCTAATCAACAACACCCAATATCACCGATTACACTCAGAGCTCTCAGAACAATATCGCAGTTACACCAGTTACACCAACTCTACTCAACAGATTTCCGCACCTTACAGGTATAGCAACATCACTGCACACTTAATCAGTAGATCACAACAATAAGAACCTGCAAGATAATCGGCTCAGATCTTCAACCGAGAGATCTTACTGAACCTCTATGAAACTAACACCCATGTTAGTATCGATAACAATCGACAGAACGAGACAGAGATTTCAACTTAGCCGGCCAGGTACATACAATGTCCCAACCCAGTCATCAGATGAGTCGTCACACTAACTCAACTCCGCACAGATAACAAGACACAGAGGTGCACAGAATACCCAGAGGATTCAAGAACTTAGACAAACAATCGTTACAGCAATGCGCGGAAATTCCCCCCCAGACGAACAGTCTGGTGATTCCAAGAATCGTCACGGTAAATCACAGTACTAACAGACAACACGATACAGAATCGTAAACAATACCCAGAGTACTCAGAGATTTCATAAACAGTGTTACAACAACTCTCTGACAATCACCCAGACGAACAGTCTGGTGATTCCAAGAATCATCGTCTTCGACTCTCTTTACATTGCTTTATATAAGAAATTACAACTGTCGCGTAACCACTTTTCGCGCGTGTTCTGCCAAGTTTTCCATTACATCTGTCCCAATCCGACAGCCGACTAACACTAGCACGTCTGGTGGACTCGAACCTACAAGTTGTACAAAATTATTGTTCGTCTATTATTCTTTCTAAATACATGTTCCTAGCTAATCAGAAAGTACGGGCTATTTTTTTCTTGAGAGTTTCTACTATCTGTTTTAGAGTTTCTGGCTCTACTAGCTGTGCATCTATCCTAACAGAGCTTAGAGCTATGGCTTCAGTGAGCAAAATCTCGGCCTGTGTTTGCAAAAAGGCCTCCTGTAGGTAGAACTCGTTGGACAGGGATGCATCTCTTGAGACCTTCATTTCTTCTAGTTGCTTTTGCATATTGATTACTCTGTCCTTTTCATTTTCAAGCTGATTTTCTTTTCGTTCAATTTCCTGGTTTTGGTACTCTATAGCTCTTGAGTAGGCGTTGCGTTCTCTTTTTAGATCTGTTATCAGCTTCTGTGTCTGAGCTTCTTGTGTTAGCTTTCGCCGTAAAATGTTGTTTACCTGATCGAAATCTAACTTAAATCTTTGGAGTTCCTCAGTGGTTCTCATCGCCAGCTCGTGCTTCTCTTGTCCTTTTTGTACCACTTTGTCCAGTGTTTGTCTTGTTTCTTCCAGCAAATTTCCTAATGCAACTCTGGCATCCTCCTTATCCTGCAGGTCTAGCTTTAATTGAGTAACTTCTGCCTGTGTTTCGGTTAATAACTTCTCTTTTTCGGTGAGCTCTGCCAGTGCTGTATTTCTCTGATTGATCAACATTTCCTGTTCGGTGAGTTTTGCCTGTAGTTCCTTCAATTGATCTTGTAGGGATTGGTTTTCTGCTTTGGCAATTAGTAATTCTTCTTGTATGGGGCTGATGTCAGCTTCTAGCATGTCAACTTTATGTTGTAGCTCGTTGCGGATACTGTCTGTGGCAGCTTTCATGTGGATGGGCAGTTGCTGAGATAAATTGATAAGAACTTGGCCCATATTGGCCAGTTCGGACAGTATTGGAATGGAAGGAAGGGGTGGCTGGGGTTGTGGTTGGGAAGTGGATGCGTTGAGGAGCTGTTGGGAGTTTGATGGAGAGTAGTTGAGGGAGGAGGATGAGGATTCGGCGGTTTCGGTAGGGTGAATGGGCTGGATGGGAATGATGGGTGGTTTCGGTAGGGAGTGGGAGTTACGATTTGAGTTGTTACCTGATTTATGTTTTGTTGTTCCTGCTCCGCAACTGTGGATTCCATTGCCTTAAGTAGTCTGTCCAGTGCGTCTTTAGCAGCTTGTTCATCCTCTGTTTGTTGTTCTCCTTCAGACTGCTGATTTGATGTTTCTTCGGTCGATGTTGTTTCAGCTTCAGTACGAGTTTCTTGTTGTTGCTCCTAGAAAGATTGCGTAGAGGATTCATTTTGCATGGAGGTTGTGGTGTCGTGGAATGTTTCTTCATCCTGTTTATCATCTTCTTTGTTGTCGTCCTTGTTTCCTTCAGCAGAGCCTTGTGCTTCATTCTCAGAAGAGCTAATTCGGATCCTTTTTCTGCGGAAAAGCTGGTTGAGTTCCTCTTCATCTTCTTCTTCGTCGTCCCACAACTGTACTGATTCTTCGTGTCACAGAACTCGTCCTTGCGGTGGTGGTTGCACTACGAGTATGGCCGAAAAGAGGAATGAGATGATATGTGGGAGTCTGGATCTCGGCGTACCTCCTTTGTTTACCTGTTTCATGATGGCGACGCATTCTTTGTGAATTCTGTGGAAGAAGTAAGACGCGAAGTATACTGGTTCATGGGCAGCTAGATCTATGGTGTAGTAGAATGGACGGGAAATGCCGTAAGTACGCTTTTGGAGGTTGAGGATGGCTACTAGGAATTGAAGGGCGGATCTTTCTGGTTCGGGTCAACATAGGATTGCGTATTCGTTGGAGGAGTATCTGGGGAATAACTGGTTCATGGTGGCTAATGGCAAATTCGGGCCATTCTCTCGGCCTTGCGAAGGGATTTGATACGACTCAGCGAAAGTTTGGAAGGTTATTACGGTTCGGGATGGAAGGGAGGTGATCGGCCATCTTTGCTCGGTGGCAGAAGTGTTGGCGATGGCGGAGATGATCTGGGCAAAGAATGGGTGGGACTCCACTGAATGCCAAGGTAGTTCAGCGAAGTTTGCCAATCCACGTATGCGCAGGTACTCCCCTACGTCGGTAGGGAGCCCGTCATGGAAAGCGGCGTAATTAGCCAAGGCTTCCATGGCACACACGAAGACACAACACACAGGTACACAGAGCACAGGGTAAACACAGAGCACAATCACACAAACACAATAGCGTTTTTTTGGCGAACTAGGGAAGGTTAAGTAGATGCTTTGTCGGGGAGAGCAGTGAAGGATGATTAATCGTTGCGGGGTATTGAAATGATAATTTTTTTAACTGCGGTGTGCATGCGAGAGTAGCTGGCAAGAGCAGGGTGGCTGTGGACATAAATAGGTTTCAAAACGCGGATATTTACATATTTGTATTATTAAACTCACAAAAAGGAAAGAAAAAGAAAGAAAAGCAAGCGCCAAACGATGCGGCCCACCAAAAAACGTTTCAGTGCGGTTTAGACGCTTGTTGATATGGTCGCAGCTTCGAACCGTTGATTACTTTCGGAAGAGGGTTTCCGGTCAACGTAGTCAACCGAAAAGTTGCTGGGCCCGCTTGTTCTGAAATCCGGTAAGGGCCATACCACCGTAATTTGAATTTACCAGCAGACCGATTCGACTTTGCATTATAAAAAAGGACAAGTTGTCCCACCGTAAAAACTAGAGTCTTTAAGTGTCGATCATGCGTCCGAGCCTGTCTTAGTTGTATTTCCTGCATAGTTAAAAAGCTGTGCCATCGTTGCTCGTCTAATTCTCTGAGTGTATCCAACCGAAATGACAGTGAGTCTTCCGATAGCAGTTTCTGAGCGATTGCTACTCGTAAACTTGGTATAACTATCTCCATTGGTGCTATTGCTTCCAATCCGTAAGTTAGTTTGAAAGGTGTTAATCCTGTTGTTACCTTGTATGTAGTCCGCTATGCCCATAATACTGTAGGTAGCAGTTGATCCCATCTTTCCGGTGCTTCCATGATCAATTTCCAAAGCATATTCAGCAGAGATTTGTTTGTACTTTCGGCCAAACCATTAGCACGAGGATAATAAGGAGAACTAAACTTATGCATGACCTGGAACGACTGTGTAAGTGCCTTCATTAAATTGTTTACAAAATGAGTGCCTTGATCTGAAACAAGTTCCAGTGGTAAACCAAAACGTGGAAAGACATCGGTTAGCAGACACTTTGCTACCGCAACAGCTGTAGCAGACCGTAGAGCCCAGGCTTCTGCCCATCTGGTTGTAATCTGTACAGGTCAGTATGTAACGATTGTTACTGAAAACTGCTTGAGGTGTAATCGGACCGATAAAATCTAGACCCCACTTCTGGAAAGGTTCCAATGGTAAGATGAGTTGCAGAGGGAAAAGATGACGTTGCAAGGGCTATCCAGATCTTTGACAAGTATCACATTGTTTGACAAACTATGATACATCTCTGTACATAGTAGGCTACTAGAGACCACTTTGCAGAATTTTTCGGTGTGTTAAGTCTACAGCAAAATGACCACCGGAAGGAGTTGAGTGAGCCAAAGTAATAACTGAGGTAACTTCATGTGGTGGAATACATCGAAGTAAAATTCCGGTATGATCCACATAGTATAATTCTCCAGCAATCAACCAAAATCGGCGACTAAAGACTGCAATCTTTCTGCATACTACCGTAGAAGTCTCAGATGGAAGGCAACCATCAGTGAGAAAGGTCAGGATCTGATCATAATATGTAGATGGTATAGGTGGGTCTGTAATTTCATCATTCGTTGGTTCAGAGACATAAATCACTGGAGTTGTGTCATCTATGCCTACCATTAAATCACCGGAATCTAAGCGGGAGAGGAAATCTGCTAAGGCATGTGAACTGCCTGGCCGATGAATGACTTCATAGTCAAATTCTTGTAAAAGTAGAACCCATCGTGCTAATCGTCCACCTAGATGCTATTGCCAAACTAGATAAACAAGTGCAGCATGATCTACATGGAAGGTAAATTTATGGCCCAACAAGTAATGTCTGAATTTCTTGACAGAATACACTAGACCTAGACATTCTCTTTCTGTTACAGAGTAATTCTTCTCAGCAGGGGCAAATCTTCGACTTGCATAGTACACTGGTCTGAACCACTTATCAATTTGTTGCATCAAAACACTCCCTATTGCTATATCTGAAGCATCAACAAATACATGAAATGGGCGATCCCAGTCCGGAGGTTGTAAGATGGGAACTTGTGTTAATAAACTCTTTAAACGATCAAATGCTATCTGACATTTTTTGAGTCAACTCAATCTGTCGAGGAGTCTTGGTTATTAATCTGTTCAGAGGTATTGCCAAGTGAGCAAGCCATCGTAGGTGTCTTCCATGCCATCTTACTTGGCCCATGAAGCGCATAACTTCCTTCCGTGTAGTGGGCACTGGAGCTTCTAATACGGCTGAAATTTTATCTGGATCTACCTGTATGCCATGTGCAGATACAACATGACCGAGTAATTTGCCACATGAAACCGCAAACACAGATTTGTTTGGGTTCAAACAAAGTCTATATTCTCTGCATTTCTGAAAGCAGCACCATAAATGGAACAGGTGTGCTATCATCTTACCGAAAATTGAAAAATCATCAAGATATACTTGCATAAAGGAGGTAAGGTAAGGAGAAAATATTTCCTGCATACACCTTTGGAATGTACTTGGGGCATTCCTTAATCCAAACCACATAAGAGTACATGCGAAAACACCCCGGTTGGTAATGAAGGCGGTCTTCGGTATATCCTGTTCAGCCATTCTAACTTGATTATACCCACTGTACCCATCTAGGAATGAATACATTTCATGTCCTGCTACTCTATCAAGCATTGTGTCAAGAAAAGGGATCGGAAAAGGATCAGGCACTATAGCTGCGTTTAGTTTCCGGTAATCTACACATATTCGTAATTGCTTATTCTTTTTAGGTACAATAACAATTGGTGAGATCCACTCAGCGTGCTCTACTAGTACAATGAATCCAACCTTCAATAGCCTATCAAGTTCTGCTTTTACCTGTGATGCATAATTTGGATTCATCCGGTAGCTAGATTGCTTGATCGGTTTTGGTTCTGGCTTCAGCATGACCCTGTGTTGATAGATGCGCAGATAGCACAGAATACCTGATTAAGTGCACAAGTGGCACTAGTATGGCCTGAATTCTTGCATGTGATGCAGTATATTTGTCTGGTCATATCTTCGACGACATTTCTATTTGTTTTTAACCATTCCAGGTCTTCTGTGAATCCTCCAACCTTGTTTTCCAGCTGCAGAGCCATTGCAATCACTGCATCTAGTGTCATTGCTCCTACACAGCGTATGATCATAATTTGTTTAAGTTGTGGAGTCAAACCATTGATAAACCACTGAGTAATAACGTCGTCCGGTAGGTTGGCTTGTGCTGGTGGCAACTGCCTTAGATGCGTCCTGAATAGGGTAGAGTACTCCTGTACAGTTTGATTTATCTTCTGTCTATTATTTTGCAGGTAATAAAAAATTTCGGCTGGATTCTTCTTTAGTCTGAATCTTTGCAAAAAGGCATCTCGTATTGCTTCATAGGTGCCGAAGTGATTAATATCATATTCTGTAAGCCATTTAGCTGCTTCATTGACCAATGCTGATTGAAAAACAATAGCCTTATACGCCGGATCAGGTGGATGGTTAGGAACTGTGTAGCTTATCTCGAAGGTGCGTACATGAGCATCCGGATCATCTCTTGGGAATCCACCAAATTTAGTGTACGTCACTCTTGTTGGAGGTGGCCTTGGTGGGCATACTTGTTGTTGCTGCTGCTGTTGTTGTTGTTGTTGCCCGTTCATGGCGAGTGTATTGCAACTAACTTCTGTATCTCGGGGCTGGATATCGGAATTATCGAAATCTGTATCGTCGGACGGTGCACTTTCCAGTTCGATAATCTTGTTCAGTATGCTTCGAATCTCGGTTTCGAACAAATTTCCTTCCTTCCTGATGTCGAGTGTAGGGGAACTTACTCCCAAAAGCGGTGGCTGGGCTAAAGATTCACCAAAAAAGGGAAAACCGTCGCCAAAAAACTGTGATTTTGCTACCGAAATATCACCGGAAGGTGCCAAATTTTCGCGAAAATAAGATGTTTTTTCGCCTTCGCCAATTTCTTGGGCTAAAGTGTTTCTAGTCGTAAACAAAATTGAATCTTTATGCAAGATTGTTAAACTAACTTCAGACTGCGTCCTGGTAGATTCTGGAGTTGCTATATCTTCGGCAGACTGTGCCGAAATAGTACCGGAATGTACCAGAGGTGTAACATGTTCCACCGGAATATGACCGGAATCACTTCTAACGTTCTTGACTTTCTTGACAACTGGGTCAGACCTAGTTGTACTTCTGCCTCCCGGGGTTGTCTTTAGTACATTAAGTACTCCAGACTGACGATTCTTGGGATACGTTTCACCGGATCGAGTAACCGGCATGTATCATCTTTTGTACTAATCGCGTAAAATCACTATCGATTAAAATTTTAAAATCACGTTTCCACAGCAAGTTTGCAACAATCTGGTTCTGTTGCTACTTCCGACAAACGAACAGTAATCTTGATGTTCGATTCTGACAGACGAATGACGATCTTGATGCCACTTTCCCACAGACGGCGCCAAGTGTTAGACTACGGGACAAAACGGCCACTATTCAGGCCAGTGTTGAATTAATGCTTTGTTCTAACTGTCAAAACGTGTCTACTCAAGTCGTGGGTTCTTGGGAGTGGAAGGGGTCTGTAAAAAATAGAGGCCCTTAGACTTGATTTTCCCACGCTAACCACTTTACACCTATCAATGCCTTGAGGTCCAACTCTATCAAACCGCAACTACACTCGTAATGTTACAGTTCATAATCAAACTCGTTCAAGCCTCCCGACTACCCTAAAAGGGTTTACTGCTCCGTTCCTACCTTATTGTACTGTGAGAGACCTGAATAGCACTTCCACCTTACCGAAGAGGTACGTCTAATCAACAACACCCAATATCACCGATTACACTCAGAGCTCTCAGAACAATATCGCAGTTACACCAGTTACACCAACTCTACTCAACAGATTTCCGCACCTTACAGGTATAGCAACATCACTGCACACTAATCAGTAGATCACAACAATAAGAACCTGCAAGATAATCGGCTCAGATCTTCAACCGAGAGATCTTACTGAACCTCTATGAAACTAACACCCACGTCAGTTGTTGGAACATCAAGCTTACACTATGCTTGAGGTGGATTTGATCTACATCAAAGGCTATCGCGTCCAAAGAATATCCGTTGGAGAGTTCTTTTTCATATGCTCATTTATTGTATTTTTTGAGAATATTTTGATGGCTCATTTACCGTTGTAAAAGCCTTGAGTTGTACACATGTAAAGGTACAAATATAGGGCCAAAATCCCACGAAATTTTGGTGGTTGAAGTTGCATTCAATCAAGCAATCAATCACCTAAAAGTAGATCAATCAAGA
Organism: Ceratopteris richardii; assembly: GCA_020310875.1. Classification (NCBI taxonomy): domain Eukaryota; kingdom Viridiplantae; phylum Streptophyta; class Polypodiopsida; order Polypodiales; family Pteridaceae; genus Ceratopteris; species Ceratopteris richardii. The sequence goes on along the minus strand of CM035431.1, from coordinate 53,584,722 downwards.
TCTTCACTTTTCCTAGATTGTAGGGAAGTGAATTGATTCCCTCCAACAACCATTCCCACCTTCATTTGAATTCAAATTCAAGTTGTAAAAGTCGTGGAACACTCCTAGAGGCTATATAAGGAGTTGAAATCACTTGTACATTACATGGAAGCAATATACATACACTTGTGACCATCATTGTCTTGCTCCTTCAATTTTCTGCATCATCTTCTTCGCCAACAGTAATCTTGCAGAGGCTGCTGCTCTCTCCTCAGAGCTCCAAATTGAGTGCAAGAGGACTCATTGGAAAGGTATCAGTGTCTAGTTTATTCCTGTAAATTTTCAAATCATTTGGTTCAGCAGATTTGGAGAAATCTCAGTTTTTCTGCCTCGGGGTCAATCTCTACGTATTCCTGAAAAATAGGAAGTACCACCGGTGAATGTCGCATTCATTCCTATAGCATATTTTGCTTATTCCTTATACTTTTGCGCATTCCATACACTCAACCCTATGTGTATCACTCCCATAAAAGGATTTTTTCTAATTGTAATCACGCTGGTCGCTATGAGCATTTGAAGTTCATTGTCTCTTCCATAGATAGTAAGTTTTTGGAGCTAGTCGACCCGCGAACCTATCTGTTTTGTATCGACTCATTCTCCTTGATGCTCCAAGGTACATAGTGTGTTTCATAGGTACATAGTGTACTTTTCTACCTTCGACAAGCTTCTCCAAGTTCTTTCAATGGTATCAGAGCTAGTTCAAGATGGGTGACGGCTTTCCCTCAATGATCGAGAAGCTTGATCGACACAACTACGCGGCTTGGCAAATCAGAATGGAGGCCTACTTGCAAGGTAGAAATCTTTATGGAATTGTAGCAGGTGATGAAGCTATGCCTATTCCAAGATCCAAAGGAGGACCTACACAAGAGGAGACAGATAAGCTCACACTTTGGTGCGCAAGGGATGCTCAAGCAAGGTCGTACATACTAAACTCTATCTCTGACTTTCTATTACCACATATTAGAGGATGCAAGACATCTCAAGAGACTTGGGATGCCCTGGAGACTTTCTTTTCTGCTAGTACCAAAGCAAGAAAGAATCATCTTTGGAACGAGTTCAACCAAATGAAGAAGACACCTAAACAAACCATCACAGAGTTTGTTACCAAGGTCAAGGAGGTTGCGGATCAGTTAGCATCCATTGGAGAGCTGATTGAAGAAGAGGTCATCATGAGGCAAATTCTCAACGGCATTCGAAGTGATAAGCAATGGCAATCCTTCACGACGGCCTATGATCTCATCATGGATGTGCAGACTCCAGACTTCAACATCTTTCTTGGACAACTCTTCAATCAAGAAGCCAATAATAGCATAAAGGAAGGTAACTCTTATCATGGTAGTTCAACTAGTGCTCTATATGCAGATAAGAAGGATAAGAAGCAGAAAGGCAAGAAGAAGGAAGAAGACGAAGAAGAGACTTCCCAAGCCAACTTCGCAAGCAAGAGCAAGTGGAAAGGGAAGAAGAAAGGACCAAATCCAGACAAAGCCAAAGGTCAGAATGTTCAACCTTGTGCCATATGCGATAAGACCAACCACACCACTCAGAACTGCTGGTTCAATGGGAAGACCCAGAAAGGAAGTGGAAGAGGTGGATATGGCGGCAATAGAGGCAGAGGTGGACACAACTTCAACAACAACAATAGAAGCTATAATCGAAGGGACTACAACAATTATTCAGAAGATCAACCACATGAAGACTCATTACTTCTCATGAATCTAAGCCACAAAGAAGGTAAAGAAGATGATCATTTGTTCTACATAGATTCAGGATGTTCGAATCATGTTGCAGGCAACATTGCTCTTCTATCTGACTTGGAAAGTCCAAAGCATAGACATGAAGTGCAAACAGGGGATGACACGAAGCACAATGTGGAGAAGATTGGTAATGTCAAAGCTTCCAATGGCAGGACAAACATTCTGAGTAAGGTTCTCTATGTACCCACTATCACTAAAAACCTAATAAGTGTAGGCCAAATAGTTGAAAAAGGCTTGCAAGTTAGGTTCACCCAACATGGAGCTTTTGTGGAAGATCCATGTCAAGGCTTCAAGAAGATAGCCCGAGGTGAGAAGCATGGTAGGCTCTTTACTTTTGAAGTAGGAGATACCAGGAACATAGCTCTATTCAACTTTGGGTCTCAAACCCTAAGTGAGCTTGAAGTGTGGCATAAGAGACTTGCTCATGTGAATGAAAGAACCTTGAAGGATATATGCAGGGATCAAAGTGTTCTAGGACTGCCGAACATATGAAAGCAACACATGATCAACAGGTGTGATGCATGTCAGATTGGGAAGGCACAAAGACAACCATTCAACCACAAAGGCTACATCCACAACAACTTATTGGACTTAGTACATACAGATGTATGGGGACCAAGTCAAGAACCTTCATTGGCAAGATCAAGGTATTATGTCTCATTTATTGACGACCATAGTAGATGGACTGTTCTATACTTTATCAAGAGTAAGAATGAAGTGTTTGATTGCTTCAAGAAGTATCTTGCGCATGTGGAGAATCATACAGGTAGATCACTAAAGAAGCTCAGATCTGATGGAGGGGGAGAATACTTCTCCAAAGATTTTGATGAGTTCTTGCAGGATAAAGGTATCAAAAGGGAAGTGACTACCAGGTACTCTCCTCAACTAAATGGAATTGCAGAGAGGAGAAACAAGACATTGGTTGGATCAGCCCGAACAATGCTTGAAGAGAAGAAGTTACCACATTATCTATGGGCAGAAGCTATTTCAACTGCAGTGTACCTTGTCAATCGACTACCATCCAAATCACTTCAAGGTATGACTCCTTATGAAGCATGGCATGGAAGAAAACCTAGTCTTGGACATTGCAAGGTTTTTGGTTGTTTAGCTTATGTTCATGTACCATCACAAATAAGAGGTAAGCTAGATGAAAGGGCAACGAAGGCAGTGTTTATTGGATATGATTCAACTCAGATGGGTTACAGGTTCTTCAATCCTTCAACCAAGCAATTCACTACAAGTAGAGATGTTGTGTTTGAAGAACACAGGTCTTGGTATGATGAAGACAAACAAAAGGTAACACTACCATATGATCTTGATTATGACTCTCATCAATTAGGAAGCAAGCATGATACACAGGTCCAGGATCCAAGAAGTGATACAGACGATAACCAAGATGAAAGAGAAAGGGATTACAAGCTATGGAAGTCAAGAGGCAAAGCAAAGATGCAAGAGGTTGGAGAATGCTCCAAACAAGCACCTAGAAGATCAGCAAGAGAGAAGAAACAACCAGAAAGGTATGGATATGATTCCACATTTGTTACAAAGCATTCAATCTACTTGGCAAAAGACTCTATTTCAGAGGAACCCTCAACCTATGAAGAGGCAAAGGGAAACCCTAATTGGGAAAAGGCCATGAACGAAGAGATAGATGCATTGAAGGAAATGGACACTTGGGATTTGGTTCCAATGTCGTCGAATCAAAAGGTAATTGGTTGCAGATGGGTATACAAAGTTAAAAGAAATTCAGATGGATCAGTTTGCAGGTACAAGGCAAGATTAGTTGCCAAAGGATGCTCACAAACTCATGGTATGGACTATGAGGAAACATTCTCACCAGTTGCAAAGATGACTACAATCAGGACATTGATAAGTGTAGCTGCTGCAAGGAATTGGAGACTCCTCCAACTTGATGTGAAAAATGCATTCTTAAATGGTTGGATAAGTGAAGAGGTATACATGTCACAACCACCAGGTTTTGAAAACCCTAATCATCCATCTTATGTTTGCAGACTTAAGAAAGCATTGTATGGATTGAAACAAGCTCCAAGAGCTTGGAATTACAGGTTGGTTACATATCTTCAAGACCAAGGGTTCAAAGCTAGCAGCTCCGATCCTTCTCTATTCATCAAAATGGATCACAATGAGGTTATCTATCTATGTGTATATGTAGATGATATTATTGTGATAGGTGATGATCTAAATGGCATTCAAAGGATCAAGAGACACATGCAAGAGGAGTTCAAAATCAGTGACCTAGGTGAGCTCACATATTTCCTAGGTATGCAGGTGATATATACAGATGAAGGAATGTATTTGACTAAAAAAAGATACATTCAGGATCTTCTTCTCAAGTTCAAAATGGAGAACACTAAACCTGCAGGTACACCTTTGGAGATGAATCATAAACTTAGTGTTTATGAAGGTGAGAAAATTGAAGACATAAAAGAGTATCAAAGCTTGGTAGGTAGCTTGATATATGCTACTCACACAAGGGCAGACATCTCATATAGTGTGGGAGTGCTTAGTCAGTTCATGCACTCACCGAGAAGACCACACATGGATGCGGCTAAGAGAGTACTTAAGTATCTCAAAGGTACAATCAACGAAGGTATATTCTATCCTTACTCTTCGGATTTGGATATCAAAATCTACTCAGATGCAGATTGGGCAGGAGCTAAGGATGATAGAAAAAGTACATCTGGTTACTTAGCATTTGCAGGTTGGAAGCTAGTGTCATGGAGTTCCAAGAAGCAACCAACAGTTGCTTTATCCTCAACTGAAGCAGAGTACAGAGGCTTGACCATAGCAACTCAAGAGGCAATATGGTTAAAAGCATTGTATACAGATTTGGGACTTGTGAGTTCCAAACCTCACATATTTGGAGATAATGTAAGTTCCATGCATCTAGCGGCAAATCCTATTTTTCATGCGAGAACCAAGCATATAGAAGTCCATTATCACTTCATCAGGGAGAAGCTCATGGCAAAGGAGATCGACATTTCTTTTGTTCCGACTGAAAAGCAAGTAGCAGATATGATGACAAAGGCACTTGATGGAATAAAGCTTTGTAGATTCAAAGCTATGGCAGGTATTCAACCTATCAGAGAATGAAGACTCAAGCATACTTTAGCTTGAGGGGAGCTGTTGGAACATCAAGCTTACACTATGCTTGAGGTGGATTTGATCTACATCAAAGGCTATCGCGTCGAAAGAATATCCGTTGGAGAGTTCTTTTTCATATGCTCATTTATTGTATTTTTTGAGAATATTTTGATGGCTCATTTACCGTTGTAAAAGCTTTGAGTTGTACACATGTAAAGGTACAAATATAGGGCCAAAATCCCACGAAATTTTGGTGGTTGAAGTTGCATTCAATCAAGCAATCAATCACCTAAAAGTAGATCAATCAAGATCTTCACTTTTCCTAGATTGTAGGGAAGTGAATTGATTCCCTCCAACAACCATTCCCACCTTCATTTGAATTCAAATTCAAGTTGTAAAAGTCATGGAACACTCCTAGAGGCTATATAAGGAGTTGAAATCACTTGTACATTACATGGAAGCAATATACATACACTTGTGACCATCATTGTCTTGCTCCTTCAATTTTCTGCATCATCTTCTTCGCCAACAGTAATCTTGCAGAGGCTGCTGCTCTCTCCTCAGAGCTCCAAATTGAGTGCAAGAGGACTCATTGGAAAGGTATCAGTGTCTAGTTTATTCCTGTAAATTTTCAAATCATTTTGTTCAGCAGATTTGGAGAAATCTCAGTTTTTCTGCCTCGGGGTCAATCTCTGCATATTCCTGAAAAATAGGAAGTACCACCGGTGAATGTCGCATTCATTCCTATAGCATATTTTGCTTATTCCTTATACTTTTGTGCATTCCATACACTCAACCCTATGTGTACACTCCCATAAAAGGATTTTTTCTAATTGTAATCACGCTGGTCGCTATGAGCATTTGAAGTTCATTATCTCTTCCATAGATAGTAAGTTTTTGGAGCTAGTTGACCCGCGAACCTATCTGTTTTGTATCGACTCATTCTCCTTGATGCTCCAAGGTACATAGTGTGTTTCTTTGCACTTATAGCATGCCTATAAGGTCTATTTGAGTCTCCAAAAGCTCAAGGGCTGGTCTTGTGCCGGTTGGCTTGACCAAACTTCATCGCTTCGAAACGCACTTTTCTACCTTCGACAAGCTTCTCCAAGTTCTTTCATCAGTATCGATAACAATCGACTGAACGAGACAGAGATTTCAACTTAGCCGGCCAGGTACATACAATGTCCCAACCCAGTCATCAGACGAGTCGTCACACTAACTCAACTCCGCACAGATAACAAGACACAGAGGTGCACAGAATACCCAGAGGATTCAAGAACTTAGACAAACAATCGTTACAGCAATGCGCGGAAATTTCCCCCCCCCAGACGAACAGTCTGGTGATTCCAAGAATCGTCACGGTAAATCACAGTACTAACAGACAACATGATACAGAATCGTACACAATACCCAGAGTACTCAGAGATTTCATAAACAATGTTACAACAACGCTCTGACAATCACCCAGACGAACAGTCTGGTGATTCCAAGAATCGTCGTCTCCGACTCTCTTTACATTGCTTTATATAAGAAATTACAACTGTCGCGTAACCACTTTTCGCGCGTGTTCTGCCAAGTTTTCCGTTACATCTGTCCCAATCCGACGGACGACTAACAGAACCAAGATAGTGCAGGTCCAATTAGGGTTAGACCAAATGCTTCAAATTGCACTTTATAATCCTCAACTTCTTCTACCCTAATTAATTGTCTGAATTCTGTAGCATGAGCATGAGGATCAGAATATCCTTCATAGTGATTTCTTCATGCATTTAGCTACTTGATAGGGCCTAAGGATTCTTCCCTGATTTTGCCACTGATGTTTCCTTCTAAACGGAAAATCATTCAGTCCTTCTGCTTATCTTTCAAAAGGATTTGGGGAAGTATGTATTCTCCTACCTTGTTGTTGCTCAATATTATTGTGTGTTTCATTTTGTCTTGGCAAGTCTGGTTGCCCTAGGTTTTGTTCCTAAGGTCTCTTGTCTGCACTCTGTCCTAAATCATTAGAATTTGCTGGATCTTGTGAGAAGATGTATACACATCCCTATCTATCCTCATATCTGCCATCCTTAAATTGTGCCACTGGTGTTATATTCAGGGGTATTTCTAAGTTTCTCAGCGTGATGAGAAACTTATGCATCTCGTCCTGATACACATAGGTTCCAAACCTATTTGTATACATATATTTGAGAATATTTCTGTAATCACCATTTTTAGAGGGTTCATTGGTTTCATTTAGGTTTTCCATGTTGTTTTCCTGTCCTAAATCTTTTTCTTGTAAGTTTCCTATTATTGGCTCTATCTCCTTCCTTTTTAGATCTTGTTTAGGAGATGTGATCAATTTATTACCAGATCTCAAAATCATCCAACTACTTCACGATTCTGTGAAGAGGATCATGTTTTCCACTATCGTCTTTTCTATTATCTTGAGAAACTTCTAGATTTCTTCACAA